>JAIPMN010022933.1:0-21445 GCA_020650975.1 Apostichopus californicus
TTTTGGTGAAATTTGGCTCTTCCTGTAGGTTGTCGCGGTGAAATCGTGCATTTCTTAGGGGTGTCCGAAATTGTCAGTGTTCCGAAATTAGCGATACTGACTATAGTACATGCCACAGTAGCAAGATGTTTGTATCTAACCATAGTTGACATCACTATCTCTTTTCAGTGAATCAATGCCATTCAGCATTTTGGCTGTTGTTGGCTAAAAATGTAACATATTTTCAGATTTTCTTGGTGGAATTTTTATTGACAAAAAAAAAAACGGTATGTAGATTGTATTTCTAAAAGGTAGGCTTACGTCATGAACCAGTGTTTACTGTACAAAGTCATTTTACCCTGTTATATTGGAACTGCTTTCCCATTTGGTATATATAGTCTCAATCAGAGATATAAGAAGAGAATATAAAAAAAAAAATTAACTCTTTTGTAAAAGTTTGTATGAGCAAATGGATTCTGCCTGATATAGTCCAACATTTCATATCCCTAAAGTTACGTTAAAGGTTCTTATTCAACCTTACCTATGAAAGGCAATGTCATTCATATTTATTTTTTGTGTTTTACAGCTGCTGGTCTCTATTATCTGGCTGAATTAGTGGAAGAGTACACAGTTATATCTGGGAGGATCATAAAATGGTTGCATCTGGTATGTTGGGAATGTTTTTTCTCTTGTAGAGGTCATTTCTACACTGTTTAAGCAATATAAATAATCACAAATATTTAATTTCCCATATATCTGAGAGATCGTTGTTGTTATCTGTTTAATTCAACACACACAACTTTGTGGCCAACAGTGTTGTGTTATAATGTGTCACAACCTTTCAATTCTTTGCCTCATGTTATCAGTACTGACCATGTAATTTTGGTGGAGTAAAGTACCTGACCTTCCTATTAACAGTATAACATATTGCCACCAGATTGTGACCAACCTAATGCAAAATACAGATTTAAGCAAGTGATACACCCTGTATTATTTTTGTCAAAGAATATGAAACCAAAAGAAATTAAGAAACTTTCTTATTAATTATACATAGGTTTAGTTTGCTAGAAAACATTAGATAGTTATTAAGATTCAGAGTGGTCAGTCTCAGAAACTGCAGTGCATATTCGTAATTCTATTATCCTTCAAGGAATGAAAGTATTCTTAAAGAAATTACCTTTTTTCTTAGAGACTAACTAGATAGAAAACTCTCAATAAATGATTAGCAAATTCTCACAAATATGGAATTCATTATAGTAAAGTAACTTTTCTTGCATTGAATTAGATCAAATATCCAAATTTGAAAATGGGGGTGATAAATGCAAAAAGTAACATTGTGCAAAAGGTGTCCAGGATTTAATAATGTATAATTAATCCAAGGGCAGATCTATGTGAATCTTGATGAGTGATTGTTGTTTTTGTAACTTTAATTGCAATAAATGCAATTTCATAATTTTGTTTGTTAAATGAATGACCTCTTATAACATCTGACTTTCTTTGTTTATGGCGCCACAAGTTTCACTCCTGCGGAAAGAATATTTTGCAAATCATCATAGTGATGGTTAGGTGTCTGTGATATGTTGCTCAAACATGTAGTCTCTCAATCTGTGATGACTAATTGCTGTATTTTTATTATCATAGATGGTAGCGGTTATCTACGTCGGCTTAATCATTTTTGAAGACTTTTACTATTCGGTGACAGTGTTAGGCCTTGTCTCCGTCGGTATCTACTCTCTAATGCTGAAAGACTTCCCGTTTATTGAAATCTCATCACCAGTATTTATTACCAGTTGTGGTAAGTATTGTATGTATGTATTTTAGATCCTCCTGCAAGCAGGAACTCGCGAAGAAGTCATCATTGGCTTATCAAAGCCGCAAGCTGACTGAAGTCAGTCTCTTAGATTCATATTTAACGTCCATGATTATGAATTGTCAATTGTCAACAACTCTGTAACTGGACGACATACATTAATCTTGGAGTGACTCGAACTTGGGACCTTATGATTAAAGTCTTATGATACAGAAGAACCAGTTGCCTGTAGAATCTGTGACTAATAATAAGCCATGTTCTGTTTGTAGTAACATACCACAGTATCACCTAAAAATCCAAGTATGGAATCATGCTCTGCTCAGAAACAATAGTGTATATACAATTTGCCAATTTGCCTACTTGTAGCATCTGTGACTAATAATAAGCCATGTTCTGCTTGTAGTAACATACCACAGTATCACCTTAAAATCCAAGTATGGAAACATACTCTGCTCAGAAACAATAGTGTATATACAATTTGCCAAACCAAAAAGAATAAAAAGAAGTAGGAAAGGAAAAGATCTAAATTACTTAGTACTACTACTTGGCAGGCCTCGACAAAAATTTTTAAAACTACTCGCCAACTTGCAACCGAGTCTAAAATTCTACTCGCCAAAACGTTAAATTTACTCGCCATTTTTTTCTCGCAAAATGTTTGTGTGATATAAGCCTATAGGTAGTATGGCCTAGCTTAGGATATCGCGGTTTAGTGTTACTGTTAGTTGTTTACAGCAAAAACGATCTATTTAAAACATGATATTCATGTGTTATCCCTGTTTGAATTGTCGTTACGCATGTATTTAAGTTTGTAGTTTTCCAGTTTGGTTACCCCATGGAGCTATAGCTCCATGGTTACACCTATCGTGCATCATTTAGTCGATTAGTATCAAATTAGTTTCGAGCTGGTGAACAGAGCTGTTCCTTAGGACCTACTTGTAACAGTGCACTTGATTATTCTACTGTGATGTGTAACGTTAGGCAATAGGCCTTTGTTGATTGGCTCACAAGTTAATAGTAAGCCTATCGTATAAAGGCAGTGAGCGAATGAGCCACTCGCCAAAATGTCGAGCGTAATGCAATTTTTGCTCGCCAGTCGCAAATTCTAGTCGCCATTGGCGAGTTGGCGACCGTATTTGTCGAGGCCTGCTACTTGGGAAAGTTTTGGTAAGACAGGTTTATGGTAGGAGTTCTCATGGTTGAAGTCATCTTCAACGATATGCAACAAAATCAAACGTTCCAGATAATTTACATCTTCGAGAGTAGGTCATTGAGATTTCAAAAATTTGTCAGTAATAAGACAGCGGTTTAAAGTTGATCAAAATGATGCTGGAAAGAGCTAAACAAACACACTTGTTAACTTTCTAAAATATTTTGGATTTTAGTAGCAATCTTAAATTTAGATTGATAAGTACAGTACCAGTTGCAGTTATGTAATCTCACTGATAGTTTATATTTCCAGTGCCTTGAAATGTTTTAACCTATTTATTGTCTCTTTGCCTTCCCAGTTATGGTATTTGTTAATCACTACTTTGCTTTCCGATATTTCTCCACTGTTTGGCATCCCTTTTCAGAGGTAAGCATTAATTAAGCTTATTTAAATTGTTCCGTCCAAATTTTGATATATTGTATTAAAAGAATAGCATACAATGACGAGTCAAAAAATTTGCAAGGGCAATTGTAAACATAAGAATTGATATCAATGCGAGTGACGAGAAGAAACTGTTAGCAAACTGCTTATCTACTGCAAAAAGCCTGTGTAGGTTAATATGTAAAAGTTAGAGGTCCTGACGTTTCGATCCTAGCAGGCTCTTCTACAGAGGCTACCTGAAACGTAAACAAACTAAGAACACGCTAAGATGGACAAATTGGAAAAATGAGCAATGAATAGAGCAAAGATAATCACAACAAAGGAGAGGTAAGATGAAAGATAGAGTGGTGAGAGGATTAACCTCTGTTGTGATTAACTCTGAGGAGTGTAAGAATGAGAGTTAAGTGGTAATGGAGGTGGGAAGGTAGGAAAGGGGATAAGGCATGACAATCTGTGAATCTGGATAGAAAAGATGAGAGAGCTGTAAGTTGTAGCTGGGAGAGGGAGGACTGACAGGAATAGAAAGGGAGGGGGGTGGGGTATTTTGGGAACTCTTTTCCAGCTTTGTGTGATGTTTATGAACACTTGTAAGACAATTTGGCTGCTTTTATATTGCATGAGTTCTTGGAACCAATTTGATGTGTTTTGGACGTTAGAATATATTGAGGAAATATCTATATTAGGCTAATCCAGTGATGCATTTTATGATGGTACTAAGTACAGTTATCTGTTATTGAAGGAAGAATAAGTCTTGCAGACTTATTTAATTAATTAAAATAGACCTCAAAATGCCATTACCATGGATTAGTGCAATATTAAGCCAGGATATTATACTGCCCTTTCATAGCAGAGGTAACCTAAACCTAACTTGTTTTAGTTTGCATATAAAAATTTGGGCTGTGGTAGTTATTGAAACTGAGTATTACTACTAGCCAATTGTGCCATTTGGACAAAAGAATTAGAGTGAACAGAATACTGTTATCTTTCTTAAAATTTGACTTTCAGATTGGTTTCATTTATGCATACTGCCCTCTCATTTGTACAATTCAGAACAACTTCCTTTTTTTCCCTGTTTTTTTATTTTTTTGGTTGTTTATACATTCTTCTTGTCTTTTTTAGGTTCTTGCTTTTTTCACCGTTTGTTTGTGGTTGGTTCCATTTGCATTCTTTGTATCACTATCAGCCAATGACAATGTTTTACCAACCTTACAGACGCCAGCAGGAACCAGTAAGTATGACCAGACTCTATAATAACATAGTAATCATCTCGTGTACCGGTAAAAAGAGGAATTTAGGCCTCTGTGAACTTGTCAAACCTATGAAGGTCAATCAAGGTTGGGAAGCATTTTCTATTATTATTTTAATAAATGAAGAAATATCAAATTTATTCAATGCAGATAATATTATACATTTGAATAATATTGTTTTTGTTGGCATGCCAAATGGGTAAAACACTTAATGTTCTTTTCTATATAAGTACTTGTAAAGTTCTCATCCTTAGGGAGTACAAAGTACTTAAAGATGAGTATGAGGACAAGGATTTTAGCATCCGAGTACTAGTTGTGATTTATAGCGAGTTCAAGTATGTAAAACAAGTGCGAGAGGAAGTACTGTACTTTCAAAAGTATGACTCACATATAGATTGATTTTGATGTACTGTTTAAGTGCTAAACACAGGTACTTTAGCACTTCAAACATAGCAGCTTCTTTGTATTTCAGTACTAAAATTATTCCTCATATTCCACTTCCCACCAGATTCAATCTAGGAACTAGTTTAATGAATATGCCATATGAATAACATGTAATAAGAGGTATCATTGATAGAGTAGGCCTACTGTAAGTATTACGAAAGGATAAGCCTAGGCTATGCTAAATGTTAAAGTCGGTATTAATACTTAACAGTAATTTCAATACCCAAAATATGAAACATTTGTCGTAACATCAATACAGTATCCTAACAATACACATGGTGCTGATGTATTGTTGTGAGGGATGTTACATTTTAAGCAACAAATTTGGTGCATTTTGGTGGCACTAGGTGTATTTACAGATACTCTATTTATTGTCAGTGAAGTTGATTGAAAAGTTCCATGTTCAATGATTGGGTTTGCAAAGTTAACCATTTTTTTACTAAATATATTTCATTTAGGTTTTAAGTAAAAACAAAGTTTAAATCAAAGATAATTTGAAAAACAAAATGTGATTTAAATCATTGATATAAATCAACCAACCATGCTGTCCAGGACGTTTTATTTTTTACCTCAGACCATAGTTCCACACCCTGTTTCCTTGGCAAATTTTGTAATGCATTCCAATTATTTTTTATTTTTTATTTTTTTTTGGAGGTCACAGTCCTATATGTCCCTCTTGATTTTTGAATCACTCCTAAGGAGGTGACCTAATGGTCTGCATGCAAGGCTATATATAGAATATCTTGAAACCAGTGAAATAGAAGAATATTGACTTTAGTCGTACTATGACTTATCATCAACATTAAAGTTCTTTAGTATTTCTACTAAGAGAATAGTTGAGTAAATCATGACTGGGGAAGTGAATGTATGGACAAATTTACAAATATGATTGCAAGTATCAACAAGTTAGCAATCTCTCTCTCAACACACTTTATCAGTTATCCAGAGTACATTCCATGTATCTGAGGCTACAATGTGCCTCTCTCTAAGGACTCTTCTGATCATGCTACTCTCAACTCCGAGTAGCTTCGTATTCCTTGATTGTCCTTCTTTTGTGTAAATGTTCATTATTCTATTTCTATCGCACATGTTGGTTTCTCCCGAATATCATTTTCGTGTCCATCAGTGAGTGTGTGATTGTGTTCTTATGAATGTATGTTTGTTCGCCTGGCTAATCACCCTTCCCTGGCTGTTAGAGTTGACAAACAACCATCATGGCTGGAAATTAGCCTGTTATCTAGGTATTGATAAAGTTGGTAATTCATATCGCGTTGGGTTGTTCGTGGTGGATATACAGTATAGCTGGGGAATAAGCATATTCATATTTAAAAGTATAGGAAATGGCTATGCTCGCAACAATTTTAACAGCTCATGTTGGTTTGTCTTAATTACATAAGATTTGCAGTACTTTGAGAGAACATAACACATATTAGTAGTGTAATACCGTGTCAAGATTATGGTTGGTGCAAAAAGCAAGTATTGTATGTCTCCATGTTGATATCCTTAGGACACTTGAAAATTCATTTTGTTTTCTGTAACGTGTGGTTTCGATATGTCATTCTTCACTTGGTGATTGGCATTGAGAACTAACCCAGACATTTGCAGTTCTGGGAACAACTTGAACTTTTGATTTCAGTGTACATCAGCATGTCCGATAGGTATGACCCTTATAGTGGAACATTAACATTTACAGGATGTGAACAAAGTAATAGGCAATTAAGTATAAGTGCCAAACTCAGATAACCTGCAAGTGATTCCAATATCTGAGTGAAAGTTAATGCTACATATAAAGGATTGTTGCTCAATCTTCTCCGTTATCTTGTGTCAACAAGCTATGGGACTGATTGTTTCCCTTGTACCACGGTAAACATGTACATCTCAAGCTGTCGGGCTGATCATTTCCCTTGTACCACGGTTAAACATGTACATCTCAAGCTGTCGGGCTGATCATTTCCCTTGTACCACGGTATAAATATACATATCAAGCTGTCGGGCTGATCATTTCCCTTGTACCACGGTATAAATATACATATCAAGCTGTCGGGCTGATCGTTTCCTTGTACCACGGTTAAACATGTACATATCAAGCTGTCGGGCTGATCATTTCCTTGTACCACGGTATAAATATACATATCAAGCTGTCGGGCTGATCATTTCCCTTGTACCACGGTTAAACATGTACATCTCAAGCTGTCGGGCTGATCATTTTTCCTTGTACCACGGTATAAATATACATATCAAGCTGTCGGGCTGATCATTTCCCTTGTACCACGGTTAAACATGTACATCTCAAGCTGTCGGGCTGATCATTTTTCCTTGTACCACGGTATAAATATACATATCAAGCTGTCGGGCTGATCATTTCCCTTTTACCACGGTTAAACATGTACATCTCAAGCTGTCGGGCTGATCATTTTTCCTTGTACCACGGTATTAATATACATATCAAGCTGTCGGGCTGATCATTTCCCTTTTACCACGGTTAAACATGTACATCTCAAGCTGTCGGGCTGATCATTTTTCCTTGTACCACGGTATTAATATACATATCAAGCTGTCGGGCTGATCATTTTTCCTTGTACCACGGTATAAATATACATCTCAAGCTATCGGGCTGATCATTTCCCTTGTACCACGGTTAAACATGTACATCTCAAGCTGTCGGGCTGATCATTTTTCCTTGTACCACGGTATAAATATACATATCAAGCTGTCGGGCTGATCATTTCCTTGTACCACAGTATAAATATGTACATATCAAGCTGTCGGGCTGATCATTTCCCTTGTACCACGGTTAAACATGTACATATCAAGCTGTCAGGCTGATCATTTCCCTTGTACCACGGTTAAACATGTACATATCAAGCTGTCGGGCTGATCATTTCCCTTGTACCACGGTTAAACATGTACATATCAAGCTGTCGGGCTGATCATTTCCCTTGTACCACGGTTAAACATGTACATCTCAAGCTGTAGGGCTGATCATTTCCCTTGTACCACGGTTAAACATGTACATATCAAGCTGTTGGGCTGATCATTTCCCTTGTACCACGGTTAAACATGTACATATCAAGCTGTAGGGCTGATCATTTCCCTTGTACCACGGTAAACATGTACATATCAAGCTGTAGGGCTGATCATTTCCCTTGTACCACGGTTAAACATGCACATATCAAGCTGTTGGGCTGATCATATTCCTTGTACCATGGTAAAAATATACATCTCTATTAAAGGTTCCATTCTGAGTTCTCGTTGTGTTTTTGTTAATTTCTACAAAGATTTTACTTATTGCTCCTGCTGAATTGAAGGGCTATTCCAGTGGCAGACAGTTTGTGACACTTATATGGAAAAGAATAACATTCCATGCTATTATTTTAAAATCCCATCTTAGTATCATGTTCCTGAATTGAAATATGGTTGATTGAATTTTGATTGGCCTAACCCTTGATTCTTCCAGGGATTGGATCACTGTGGAAGATCTTCTTGGGCCTTGTTCACACTTAAGAACGCACTCATACTTCAAGTTCGCAAGGGCGATTAATTCCCTTAGTGTGAACGCTCGCCCACTCGTACTTCAAGTCCGTGTGCGTTCTTAAGAATAATCCTCCTTTCGGGGTTTCTTCAATCCCTCTTGTATTCTTAATAAATGTAATGTGAACGGTCTCGAACATATGGTGAACCGAGATTTCCGGTTAAGTTATAATCTCCGCTCTATCCAGTTGAAATTTGGCGGGTATTTTTGGACGTGCATTTGGCATACGGCACATTGTACAGATCAGTGAGGCAAACCTACGTTGTGTTTGTTTGTTCAGCCTACGCATAGACCTTACAAGGTCTTTAGGCCTTAAATGTTGGATTTGCCTCAAATACGACATCAGCAGTAAAACGTGGGTTAACGTGTAATGGTATATAGTGGTACGGATTGGTTTGAAATTTGAATACAGTATACTGTTTATGTGCAATGGTTGAGCGTTCCGGCGCAGTGGTGTATAGAGTAGTATGTACCAAATTAGTACAACATTGGCAATGGCACACCACAGGGAAATGTAAACAGCTGATATGACCTTTTCACCCCTGCGCAGTATATTAATCTCGCAAGCGGACTTAATAAGAAACTCACTCGTTCTTAAATGTGAACGTGTGATGTTCTTAATTGATAATCCTCCTCGCTGACTTAGTGTCAATAATCCCCCTTGCATTCTTAAATGTGAACAAGGCCTTGATTCAACCTTAAAAACTGATACGTTTGGAATGTCTATGTAGCTGAGAAGGTTCAGTATATTTTGTATTGTGTCCTTTTCATTTCAGTTTGCATTTGAAGATGATCCTGCTAGGATCCAAACATCAGGTCTTCTAACTTGTACACTTAGAACAAATACGACAATGCTGGAGCAATAAAAAATATCTCCATGAAACTACTGAGTTAAATATCATACAGAAAACAAACACCAAGATTGATCAACAAAAGTCTAGTTTAACCTGTATTTGAGGTCTTTCCCGCCTCAAAGCAAGAAAAAGTCGAAGAAAAACCCCCCTCAAATTATATTTATTAAATCTTTCCAAATCATAGATACATATTAAAACTTACCTTAAATGATTGGAGACGTATAAGAATTTAGGTGATAGTTTCAGTTAAAAACAGGCGTGGTAATTAAAATGAAGTCGTTG
Organism: Apostichopus californicus; assembly: GCA_020650975.1. Taxonomy (NCBI): domain Eukaryota; kingdom Metazoa; phylum Echinodermata; class Holothuroidea; order Aspidochirotida; family Stichopodidae; genus Apostichopus; species Apostichopus californicus. Next base: position 9,737 of record JAIPMN010022933.1, read on the forward strand.
AGAGATTTGTTCCCTTACTGTTACCCAGCATTATAAATGAAACTAACCATTACATAACAGTAATGACACACAAAAGTACAGCAGTTAATTACTGCAACATAACAGGGGAAATGTGTGGTGCAAACATATCACCTTCCTTGTCTAAACAATCTGCTAGTGATATCTTTAATGCAGTTTCTATGTTAATGGTGTATCCTACAAATGCATGTGCATCCTAGTTAATTTGTTTATTGTTTTGAAAAAAAAAATTGCAAATGTGAAAAGTTTACTACATGCAATTTATAGCATGGATCTACGATTGCAACACACTGCTACTGATGACATGACAAAGCTAACAGGAATTAATCAGGCAGATATTTTGTACTATGCCCTAGCGACAAGGAATGTGAGAGAAGCCCGCAATGGCTTATGGATTACAACTTTCACATCCGCTACGTGGCATCCTATTCAACATTTTAACTCAAATTTTGAATATTTTCAAAGTCAGAAAGTCATTTCAAATGGGGAAAACCGTAGATTGCTCTCGGATGGAAAACCCACCTTACTATGACCCGGCCGGGGATCGAACCCCAAGCCTCCTGGTTGCTAAGCCTCATTGCTTAAAATGCTACAGCCTTTATCCACCTGGCCACAGCGCTGGTTTTTGTATGTGCAGTATTTGTATTAAAGGCATCAGACATACAGTTACTTTGAGTTAAATTTGTACAATTGTAGTTCATATGTAGTACACTTTGCTAACTATCAAAGATTACACAATATCGACCAATTTATTTCCTTCTGGCCTCGTAGGTATCCGTGACAGAAAAACCACTGGCTATTATCCTGAATCTCTCAAGTTACTCTTGACTGGTCACTAAATTTTTTAAATCAATGGACTCAGCAATGGATGGATAGACAGAAGTGTTTTTTGTGCGTTTTCAATGAGGAGTCAGTTTTTGGCTCTTTCGACACTATTCCATCAAACATCCCATTTGTTACTGATACAAACTTGATACCCAATGATGGATTACATCTGTCTTGAAATGACACGTATCATATTGAATTCATATCCAATCCTACATATATATATATATATTGAATTCATATATATCTTGTATATAATGAAACCTATCATATATCCATTGAATTAATTGGAAATTCATAGGAAGAGTTGTTTTTAAAAGTATACATCGACTTGCACGTCGTTTCCTGAATATTTCCTGGAAGTCACGTCAATTAATGTTGATCCCTGATGTTTGTCAGTATAAGCAACATTTAATCAAGTTGTCCCTAAATGTTTGCTAGGAGTAACATACATTTTAACGAAACATGAATCATGATCACTGCTTAGAAAGTAACATTATTTCATTCAGTGCCATTATATATAAGTTGTAAATAATGGAAGCTGATTATACAGTCAATATTAGTACCGAATGAATGGTCATAATGTTGCTCCAATTCACTGCTGTGAATTCTCTAATATTATCTCTCCTCCGGTCATTGTAAAGTTTGTAAACTAGAAAATTTATGTTCCATGAATGATTCTGGCCTAATACTGCTTATTATAGCCCTTGTGTCCTTGCCTTCATAGTAAGTATGCATAGTAAAGCAAGGCTGTGTTCCTGATGTTTCCATAATATCATATTTTCCTGATCTATGATAGTGGGGCACACGTCGTCCAACCCGACCATATACGGTAGGCCTAAGCAGTCGTGTTCAAACATATCAGATACACTGTTTGTGTTTGAACAATTTTCCGTATCGCCTGGCCTAGCTAATTTAATCCGCCCTTTATCACTTCATATCCCTTCATAATTTCACATTCGGTTTGGCCTGTGTGTACATTCCACTACATAGCATCATGATCCTTAAGAGGCCAGTTAGTTGCACCATGGAGGTAAAAACAGATTTGAATTTGTATCTGTTTTTACCTCCATGGTTGCACAATAAAGCTTCACAATTGATTTACACTGCATTGATCCCACACAATAGATCTAAGGTGATGTAGCTGGAGATTTGATCTTGTGGTCAACTGGGAGAAAAATCACAGTCATTGGTCAGCTGCCAGAGTTGGAGATAAGAGGGGCATTGATGTCATCTAACTTGGCTAACTTTTTGCCCTAGATTATCTAGGAGCAAAATTTTGCTATGCTGCTCAGCTAACAATGTTTTTGAGGGAGAATTAGGGAATAGTCAAACTAAAAATATGTTGCTGTTCAGTTATGCTAGATGCAAAATAGGCAAATGCAGAGATTTACCCAAAACACAGAAGTGTTTATTTTTCTTCTTATTATTTCTAGTATTTTCAAAAGAAGCAAACATCCGTAACCTTTACGATAACTATGCTATGGGTAAATACTATCATTTATGTGTGCAACTCTCCAATAATTTGGCCTTGCCAGGTTGGTGTATTGGCCTGCCAAGCTCAGGAATTCTACTACATTGACGATTGTAATTGATATATTTCAAAAGACACTTCCTGCCACTGAACGGTACTAAAACAACATTGTTAAAACACTTACCGTTTTACTGTGGTATTCCTTCTTAGTGATTTGTTGTACAGTAGCCTGTCAGTGTACTATTCTGTTGCATGTCACACAGGCAACCTATAGCAGAGTTATATGCACTGCTCACTGTGAAAGTGTTTCCTGTTTTGCGGAAAAGCATTAATGGCAGAGATAGCTATAACAGGAATTTTCCAAAACATGAAATAGAAACTAGGGTCATGGTATGTGGTTATTCATTAAAGAGGTTAATACTAGTTGTTGATTTGAAACCGAAAATTAGGAGCTCGAAGCTTTGATTCGGTTAATTCTGGGTGACAATGTATCAGATCTTTTTCTATGTCTGTCGGATGTAAGCCGGTAAATTACTTCAACACCAAACTATCATAAAAAGTCTTTTGTTTATTGTTTGGTGTTTCTCTTTGCGAACCTTTCTCGTTGTCGTCGATATCCCCAAATTCGATTTGTTTAAAACTGATAGGAAAGCACGAGAAAGTACCATAAGAGGTTAGACTAACAGCTGATAGGAATTTCTGGTTTCTCAGAACTCTCAATGTGTAATGTCAAAGCGATGAGTCACATTGAGTTAACATGAACAGCAGCAGGGTATAAAGTATTGTTTTGCCAGTATGAGAAAGGTAGTGTTGAGTGTTGACTCAACAGTTTACAAAATATTGAATCACATATATGTAAAAATATTTTTGATCATGATTATGAAGGATGATGAAAATTCCACGCATGATTACAAGTATATTTCTTATTGGAAATGTGAAGAAAGCTTAACTTGTTTACTAAACATATATAATAAGGGTAGTTTGGTTCAATGTTGTAATGATACTGTCCCTGACACAGAAAGACAGTTTCAATATTTTCAGTAGTCTTCTACTGCACAAGAGATCAAAGAACATCAGCTTTATCTACTGTAACTACCATTTAAATACTTATATGAGATCAAAATTTTCAAAACAGACAATTAGATCATTTCAAATCGATACTGACTGTTTTGAATTCTACTTACGTGGCAAGGTAAACAATGGCAGCATCATCATTTCTGGTAACTTACAAACCTGTGTCCATTTTCATCAGACAACTTTCCCCTTTGGATCACGCAGTAATGAGAGTCTATAATAACCTTGTATTGGTTGAAGTACTCGAAGAATATTGTTTAATTACACACTTAGCGACAGATTCATACCTACCTTAGGGTACTCACTTCTACTCAGTTGCTACTTAGTTAACCATTATGTGACCAACAAAACAGCATTTGTTGGAAGACTGATTAATAAGACTGATATTATTTTTATTTTACTTCTCCATGTGATGGACTATTGGTAGACTGTGGTTCCTTGTATTCTTGGCTGTAGTCACAACTTGCTGTGCCTGCTGTATTGACATGTACAGACTGTCAGTTCTCAATACTAACTGAAACTAAAAACTTTTGAGTGACAAAAATAACTAACAATTACTATTTAATGTAGCTTGAATCTTATTTACTGAACCAGTGAACCATGTCCTTTAATAATGGTTACTTTCGAATGATTCACCGTCACTCAGGACAAGTCTTCCTGTTACACTGCTTACCACTCAATTCACTATCTATGTATAGTAGTGGTACAGTAACCAGGGGGGAATTCCCATGCCCCAGTCGGCTGTGGTGTAACACTGCTGACTCTCCTTGACGTACAAATTTCCTTTATTTGGGTAATATTCGGCTAACAAAATGCTACACTTTCTGGGAGCTTCGCCCCTTGATCCTCACAGGGACTTTGAAATACATTCCAACAAAATTGAATTCTCTGGAATGTATATCTGTTCTTAAGTGACAATAACTACAAGAGAACTGCTTGAAAGTATACTGCAGCTACCTGGCTTGAAATACTTTCCACCGAAAGAAAATTTCTGCTTTTCAGTGTGCTTTAAAGTTGTCACTCGGAGAGGATAGGAAATATTTCAAAATCCAATAACCTCTGGGTCTTCTGCTCCTAGACCCCCAACCAGGGCTTAGAAATAAATTCCATAGAAATTTAAATTTCACTCCCAAAAGTTATATTGTGCAAGAGATATCTGAAAATGCATGAGCTTCCAAGGCTTTCCCCTACCCCACCCCACCCCCACTCCAGGGCCCTGAGATACACAGAGAAATGTAATTCCATTATCTGACATATTTCTTTGCACTTCAAAATTATATACTACAAAGGCAAACAAGAACTATCTAACAGTGCTGCAGCTTCTGGGGGCCCTGGACTCCCAGTCAATAGCATTGTACAGTTGTTATTATAAAGCAAGTTGCCACTCTTGTGGGATTTTTTATTAAACTTTGCCCAGCTAGTCAATCGCTGCAGTCGAAATTGATTAACATTCCTCTTGGAAACATGGTGAATGTACGACACTGGTAATGTGACATTTAAGTTTTGTCTCAATGTTGAATTTTAAATGTTGAATGTTGAAAATATTTTTTCACAAATTAAAATTTGCTTCACTCATGAAGTGGGAGGGGGTAGGGGGATAAGACATGTTCCCTATTAAACCCCCTAAATTTTTCTGTGATGTTGACTTTGTACATGTGCACTATTGCCCCCCTCAAAAAAAAAAAACTGTTTGCTTATCTGTTTGCTTATAATGTGGATTTTTTACTATTTTCTTCATCATTCTTGGGTTTTTTTCCCCCCAGATCCAGATGATGTTGTTTCCAGTTATTTCAATAAGAAGACCAAGAGGAGTAGCCTACTCAGCTTCTTTGATTTCTTTAAGGAGTCTCTGCTCCCGACTCACAGCAATAAAAGATTTTGAACCAATCGACGATGGAAACGTTTTTCATCCAGAGCATCAAACATCAAAGCAAAGCAAAGATGCGGCGAGAGGCAGTTTCACGAGCTCCGTCAATTTGAAACGTAAAGTCATACTTTTCCATTTATTTGAGGATTGAACATTTGAAGATAGTCACTTTCAGTGAACAAGGTGGAACTTGACTAGGATGAGGCTCTTTCAGTATACCAGTGTGTACTCAATGAAAGGAATCAATTTCACAAGGTATGGCACTGAACATACACAAAGTTTGGGTGATATGAATCTTAAAATTCAAAGATGAACCATTTGGACTACAGTAGTAGCAATTGCAGGTATGTTAAGGCAGTGGCGGAGCTAGGGGTATTGGTCAGGGGGGTCGAGAATGGTCTGTAGGGGCGCTTTTGACACTATCTAAGCGGAGCGCCTCCACAGGTTGGCGCGGAGCGTACAGAAATTTTTTGAGTAAAGATACTCCATCAGAAATTACCCTTTCCAGGCCTTGCTAGTTTGCAGATAAACAAAGAATAAATAGGTGTCATCGCCAACAAAATGTGACAAATGTCAATAGGTAGATGAGAGCGTAATAAAAAAGTCAATAATCGCGAATAAGTAAAGAGTGGTAAAAAGCTGAAAATGGAGCCAGCAGTCCATTTGAGTCCGTCAGGGGAGGCATCCGCCCCCTGACTGTATGGATTCTCCGCCACTGCGTTAAGGTTACTGTAAGTGTACAACAGTACATTGTTGTGTGCTTGTTGTCCCAGATATTTGTTAACTTGCAAGAAGTGCACAATGTACGTGAAGGCCTTTCATCTGATTGCTCGATGGGACAAAAGTCTAAACCTGATTGTTTTTTTTGTTCAGGCAACAAAGTTAATTTGATATAATAATTGAAGTCTTATCCTGCATGAGTCATGAATGAAGGCATTAGTAATTTTATTTAATACATATTTAGCTGAAGTATTAAGAAATTTATACAGACATTATGTTACCAGGTACCAGAATCCAACAGGAAAGTTAGAAAGTGTGTAACTTACAAATGTTGTAACCATGTTGGATGTGAGTGGGGGGTTTTCATGTGCCTTGGGATGGTACTAATGTACATCAGTTGCATGTCAAGTTATAGTTTAAAGGCATTGAAGACTCGCCCCAAAACGCGTGCTGCGCTCTGAACAAGTTAACCTTTCGTTGCTTGCAAGTGAAGTTTTCTTCTTGTCACTACAAAATGCAGACAGTAATGAACCGTGATACCTTGTTATCTTTTATCTAGACCTGAGATGTCCATCGCTGCTATGTACACTGTATTGTGGGCATTGACCTTAGCTGTATGTATTGACTGTACACTAGTGTCTAATTACGGAAGGTAGCAAGCTGTGTGTGTATTTTCTGTGATTGAATGTGGTGTCTAACACTTCTGTTACACCTCATTCGAAACTAGGTCAGATTACCGGCATGAGACGTTTCTTTGTGCGCGAGTCTTCACACCCTTTAAAGGCAAAGGGCACCCTCAGTACACACAGTGCCATCCAATCATTACGGTGTGTTATTAAGTATCCTGGCCACAAGATTTGAAGACTACATGGATGTCCAGATCTTTAAGTAAAGTAGTTTTTGCTGATGTCTGCTGCAAACAAATTGTTTTCTCTGTTGATTAAGATTCACATCAGGTATAAAGAAACTGTCCTCGTAGTGACATTACTTGCCAGAAGCACACATGAAAAGAGCAAGCTAGGAAAAGCTACATTTTGATATGATTTGTGTCATCAAGCCTTGATTGCAAAACAGTCTTTATACTATTCTTGAGTAGCAAAGCTGCTCAAGAATGTGAAAGAAACTTCTTAAACTGTACTAAGAAGAAACAACCAGAGGTAGCCTGTTGCTGGGGACCAGAGTATCAGAGATGTTAATAGCTAGTAAGCAATAAGCATGTTATCTTACATATCAGAGTGTGTGGTTATTGGTTGCTATGGTTATGTTGTGGTCATAACAAATTGGTAGCATTTAAGTAGTATACAGCAACATTTGTCTGACTGCTTTGACCTATGACATTTTTTGTATCTCGATATTTGTACTCTAAAACAAATTTTGGTTTCTAACGATTTCAGCTGAAACTATCCTACATAAGGCTGTTTGAGTACTAGATTAATTTGTGTAGTAACAGTAGCAAACAACTTGTTATTTTAATCTGTTCCGTAAATTCAGGGCAAGCATAATTAAACAATGTTAGCATTATTAAGCATCATTAAGTCTTTTGTTGTTTTTGTTTATGGCAGGCAAGCACAATTTAACTACTTATTAAAGTCTCTCTGCGTTTTTTCTCTTTTCAAACACAGGAGACTTTGATAAATCATATCAATTTATTATTCTCAAGACAGACATCAATAATTGATTAATAAGTGGACCAAGACACACAGCTAGAGAGATGTGACAACTGAAATGTGTCTTGAGTATGTAGTTAGCAAGTACTGACCGTTAACTTAGGTTGGAAGTAATGGCAGAATAAACAAGCATACTCTTGGTACTTCCTTGTACTGAACTTTGGTATTTCCGTTATACTTCAATCTGAAAGTTATTCAAAGGAAACATCGATGTAGTCTGTGACGTTAATGCGGTTGCAGTAATAACTATGAGGGGGGGTTGGGGGGGGGAATTACATTGGAAGTATTTCAGTTGTTACACTACCATACCTATTAAAGCAGTGTGAGTTGAAATCAAGATTTATTGGTACGATTAATTTTGATGCATACTGCTGTCTGATATTTAATAACTAGTCTGTACTATGTATATTGTATATATCAATAACATTATTCACTTGCATTAATGAAATATTTACTTTGTGTACCTGCTGTTGGACAAGGGTTTAAGATATAGTAGTATTTTTTTTCTGTTAAAAAGGTCACTATTTTGCTTATCTTTATTTGGGGGGGGGGAGGGTGGGGGGCAGGTAAGGGCAAACACTTTAGAGAAGAGGAATGGGATGAGAGTTGAGCATAAAAGCAATTGTGTATGTATTCTATCTTTTTTCATGAAGGCTCTCAGTAAATAAATACCAACTCCAGCTGGATTTTGTACTACTGATTAATATCAGGATATCTGCGTATCATTCTCTCTTATTTTGTGGTTGAGTTTTTTCATCAGAAAGGAAACGAAATGTGAATGACAAACATATTCAAATCAGTTCACTTTTGCAAAGTAGGTGACGTTGAAATGTTTGTGTAAGGGGTACAACTTTATGTCTTGTTGGGATGTGTTTCTTTTGTCTGTTGTATGTTTATAACCATGATTTAGTTTTGTTTTCTTGTTCCTTCTTTAACAATGACTTTAGTGTTGATGAAGAAATGAAGCATTAATCAGTTAAGGTACAGTAGGCACACTTCTTGCCAAAGTTATAGAAATTGACCAGGTTATACTGTATGTGTCTGCAATGGTACACACTAACAATTCATAAAACTGTTTCGGTGTCTAATATGGTGGTTTGGTACTTTCTTTTGTATTAAAAATTTGCTGGAGATGTTCTTTTTTAAACTCTCACTGACTGATAAGATCAGCGCAATAAACATACCAAGTGTGACTAATTTAATTTGATGTTGCTAGTGCACTTTTTTTCTCTTTTGTATCAATTGTTTCAGCTAGATCAATCATTAACTTTGCATCTACAGTAAGTTTTCAAACCATTAAGACTGATTCCACTAATTTAGTTTCACATTAAAAAATAATCAGCAGTTATTTTTAAGCGACCACAAATGTGGGAGAAACCTGAAAGGGCTTATGGATGACAACTTACACAGCACAGGTATTGTGTGTTATCAATGCTTTATTATAACCAACACTACAACAGGGTTTCTTTCATCGACATAGCAGCCTTCAAGAACAGAACAGAAATCAAATCAAATGAAAAGTTTCTGAACATTTCAAAGCTAACATCCATGTTGAAGCAAAGTTTGCAATACCCCTATGTCATAAATGTCCTTTTCTCTCTAATAAAAACAGTTTAATGAATGACCCTTGCTACTGATTTTCCATTAATGTGGTGAAGAAAAAGCACTGAGATATTACAATGGAAAAGAGATTCATGTATAATTCAATAAAAGAGTCTGGTATTTGTAGCTTGAAAATGAATTTATTAACTTAAAAAGCTCTCTAGTATTGCCATCAAATCTATGAGTATGTAAAATATCTGTCACTCATATTCAAAATGTCAACAGATATTCATTTAGCTTTCATCATGAAAACAGTTTCCCCTGCCTGATATATTTGATTACATAATTTTACATACCCAGAGGAAAAGTGTTTGAAGAATTGATTGCTCTAAATAATTGGCAGTTAAGGAAGGTATTTATAGTAATATGACATGAACCCATTCCAGGTATGTCCTTGTCTCAATTCCTTGATATCTTGGACTCATATTTGAGAGATTTAATGGCAGCATGGTACATGATCGAGCTAGTTCTCTCAGACATTGGCCGAATGGCCAGCTCTAGCTGGAAAGAAACAAACTTCAAAGAAAGAGGCAAATATTTATCTTTGGTTAGATATTTCATTTTTTCTTCCAGCATGGCATGGATGACATGTTTTTTTTTTAGATATTACAGAAATAGCTAACAGAGAGAGAGAGACGAAACAAAATATAGTGTTTTTGTCAGTCCATTTATTAGCTGAAAGCTATGATATAGAAGATGGCATAAATGCTAGTGAATAAAAGATGGCATAAATGAGTTTGATCAATCTGTTATAAACTTTCATCTACCGTTTATAATATATACATGTGTAAACTACTGTTGAGGGCTTTCTGACTTCATCCAAGTGAAGTGTTAGATGGTGAATACTGGGAATAGAAAAAACCCTCTCTGACAGTGTTAAATGTACCGATACTAACAATGTTGAGACATAAGCTCTGCAGTACCTATGTATACAATCGGCTGATTCAAACAGGTTTGCTGTTAACCTCTTCTGCATATTTCTTTTCAGGCACGCTGATATCAACTTCACTCAGTGTGGTTTAAGAGCTTCAAAAGCATATTTATACTCTTTTCCTTGGATGGCTGGGAACCTACCCGGTTTGGACCAACCCTTCATAGCATTTGTCATTCTACTCTTATCATAATCTGTCCGCTGGGGATCACCCTCGGCTGATTTCAAAGCCAACTTGGGATGTGGAAACAACTTTGAATCGACACAGTCCGATAAGTGCGCATAGGTCTCTGTGATTGGCCTCTGGCTTTCATCATACAGCTTTTTGTGTTGAGCGTCAATAATGTTTTGACATTTGAAGTTCAAAGGTCGATCATGTTTTGACATCCTTTCAAGCCATAGTCTGTCTATCATGTACTGAGGTAATTCTGAGAAATCGTCCGATTCATCGCTCCTCACAGATTTCCTTCCTGCCGGCGTTGTTGTTACTTTGATGACAGGCTGTTGTTGCATTTCTTTCTGAAGTTTTTCTGTTTTCCTCTCAGTCGGCTTTGATGTTTCTTTAGTTGTTTTATTCTTAGCTTCAACAGCCGGTGATATTGTCCTGTTCGATTCCATTTGAGGGAATCTCATTACCAGTGATTCGGCTGTTATGGATGGCTTCGTCTTACTGTTTGCCTTCTGCAATCTTCCAGTCTTGGTATTCGGACTACGAGAATGACATCTTTCGATCTTTTGGCTGGAATTCACTGTATCAGGCCCAGTCAGTTTGGATGGTAAGCCTTTCTCGTCTAGCCAATTTGAGAAAGAAATACTCCCGTAGAATTCTCTTTCAGCCTCTCTGGCTTCGTTTTTTAACCTTGTTTCTTTCTCCTTCAGTTTATCCAGGATGTCGGCTTTCATCATTTGTTGGGCTTGGATCTCTTTGTCTTTCTTCCATCCCTCTGATGCCAACAGTCTAGGATAAAAGAGAAAAAAAAAATTTTTTTGTGGCAATAGTGGCAAAATAAAAATTTGTTAAACAATGTTCATTAAAACTTACTGCATTTATTTTGTTTATTATCCTTTGATAAGAATGACAAATGGTTTTGATCTTATGAATAATAATTAACAATTATATATGACTCATTCCAGGGATATATATAGATATGAAAGTAAAACCTGTGTACAACATAAGTATGAAGGTGCTTTATAACTAATGTTACTTAATTTCAGAAAGAGAAACTTGATGGATGTTTAATAAAGAATTGCTAAGCACCTCTCACAATAAGTGGGTGATTCATAGCTAGCTATTATGGGTCCAGTCTCCAGGTGAAAAGAATTTAATTTCATAACTAGCTGTCTGTTGCCTCTCATAGCCTTACAACGTAGGTTATAACACTCTCGCACCTAATATACTAATGTCAAACAGATTTTGAAGTGCTTTACAGTATTTTGGTTTATATTAACGATGACACCTAAGGGTTGATAAGTGATAACCATACTTCTTTGGCTTATTATTATATTTATATATATATATAATATATCTATT
>JAIPMN010022934.1:0-13280 GCA_020650975.1 Apostichopus californicus
TCTATATATATAACAGTCATATATATAGTCATATATATTCATAGTTATATCATATATATAGTTTATAGTTATATATGTATGTTGCTCATCTTTGTTGCTCATCTTGCTGTTGTTGCTCATCTTGCTGTTGCTCATCTTTGGTGGCAGACATAGTATGTCTGACTATTTTTAATGGTGTTCTCTCTCTATTTTACATCTATAGGTTCAAAGTGGAACACACAGATATGACTCCTTCCCAAGGACATGGGCTCCGATTGGAGCCACTACATAAGAAAGGACAGTCTAAAACTGAAGACGACCTTGAAAAACAGGTGTCACGCCTCTCCGAATCCAACAACAAGTGCTGCAGATGTTGTGGTTTGACTCGTTCCCTAGGCATACATCAGGCGTGGTTCATCCAGGTAACTAATGCACCCACACAACCTTACCCCTCTCCCTCTCCCCCACCCTCCTCCCCTCCCCACTTGGATCGGTTAGTCAAATGTGAGACCATGTGATTGACAGTCACTTTACTGATCAGTCACTGTACTGTAGATATCAGTGGTTTCTGCACTCAGGGGTGCATCATTGTGAGTCAATTCCCACCCTCAAGATGGTTGATAGACATGGTTTGCTGCAGCTGATTCTTCTAGGAACACAAAAACTCTCCGAACAGGTTGTTTCAATGTTTAGCTGTTGAGCTTTCAAGTTTAAACATTTGAGCCGTTCTGTTGTTTGTAAAAATGCAACTGTGAAGGTGGGTCATTTTGTGCATCAAGGTATGTATATTGTTGGTCAATTTTGTGTGTATGTATCATATGTGTGTTCAAACTAGGCATATTGTGCGTCAGTGAACTTGTTTTGGTGACCATCAAATGGGGCAATCAGCATGCTGAGAGATGTGGGGGTAATTAGGTCTTATCAAAGTAGATCTCAAAATCAAAAAACCTCCTACAACCCTTCCCAACTTCCAAAATCTAAGGGACAAAAAAATTGTTTTTATTTTATATAAGGTGTGTATCAAAGTTTTATTGTATGGAATCTGGGTCAGTTGCTGTTTTAACATGCAAGTTGTGTTATTATTAATATTTAGTGTTTATAGCCAAAATGTTAGAAACATTTATGTTTAGTAATTTATAACCTTCCAAACATGCTTCTCTCAGTCAAAAGAATCAATGCAATGAAGTCATCAAAATATTTAAACACTAGGTCTTAATATGTGATGTCATTTGTTAAGACTTGTTCAAACTGTTTAAGCTTATGATATACGGTAATTTTAATACCCAAACTCATGTATTCTGTACACTTTCTTACAGGATCCCTGCGGCATTATATGTGCAGTCCTTACATATGCGCTCCTTTTCTATGGTGTTATAGTAACCGACGCAGTGCTTTTGTATCCCATCGGATGGGATGTCTATTCAACGATAAATGGATTCATATTTAACAGCCTTGGTTTCCTCGCCTTCATATCCCACATCAAAGCCATGATGAACGATCCAGTAAGTAAACTTCTAAGCATAAATCTCTGTTTGCATTTTATCTGACTACATGTTGCCGAATCACACTTTTTAGCGTGTGGACCACTTTCTGTTGCTGCTATATGAGAAATTAAAAACATCCTGAGCTGTATGGTCAGGGTAATTTACATCTTGTAGAAGTATTTTTTAAAGAGAAGCCAACATGATATGCTTTGTTTCAACTCTTGATGTGTGGTTATATGTGTAAAAGTTAGGGAAATACAATTAGGAGGCCATCAGAAACCTGTTTTAAATGCCTTTTGAGGGTAAATTTCTTAAATTCTGTAAAAATCATGTTGAAGGGGTTCTCAATTTATTTTCAGCAAAGGCCAGAGAGAAATATTTGATAGTAGCCAAATGGCCACAGAGAAATGAAATCCTCACTATACCTAGATTGAGCAATATGCAGATTAGGCAGGTGAGGGGTACTGAAGGGCCTACGTACCTGATTAGTACAGAATTGTGGGCCAGTTCTTTTCACAGGATGGCCAGATTGATATATTTTTCATGGGCCCACCTGTCATGATTCCCTTCCCAGTATGGTAGCATTAAAATAGAACCTTTTAGCTACTAATACAAGCTGTTTAATATGGCATATACTATATCAACCTTTTTAGTTGATCATATAGTATCCCATGATATTGAAGCTGAATTGTTACCTAGCAACCGATGCTGGAAATGACATTTTGAGGCAGCTCTGATTCTATTCATTAAGTTTACATTTGGAATAAAGTGAAAGACAAAATTTTAAAATATAGGATTTGTAAAAAAAAAAAAAAAAAACCTGTCATTCACACATGTCCTTTAAGGGGCAACTTCTTCCGTACCTCCTGCTGGAATTTGTTTGTTTTTTCATTGCAGGGAGCAATTCCTTTAGGTAACGCCACCCGAGACCAGCTTGGGAATTTGGGACTGAAAGTAGGTCAAGTGGTTTATAGGTGTCCTAAATGTGTGTGCATTAAACCAGAAAGAACTCATCACTGCAGTGTGTGTAGACGATGTATAAGGTAAGAGAGTTAAGGTCGGCGGTAATAACCGAGTCTTTGTGCAAAGGCTAGCATTAAAACGAGAAAGAAAGTCACAATCAAGGGACAGTATCAATATGGGTGTTGGGGGGTTGGGGGCAATGAAATATACCTCACAGGCGACATCCACAAAGTGTGTAATTTGTATCCATTGTTTTATCCATTTAGAATTCTCTGCCATATTTCATTTCAAGTTCCAGGTCACACTCAGGGCTCATTGAGACTAAACAACAACTGCAGCCCCCCTTCCTCCCCCTCCCCATCCTTTTTAAACCCAACATGTTGTATTGTTTCTGTTTATACTGCAATTAGTAAAACAAAGAAAATGACTATTCCTGAATTGAATGTCAACATTTTTTTATATTTTTATTTCAAAGTCAAACTATGTCATAATGCTATGAAACAAGTTTGTTAATGATGCCACTGGAAATTTTTTTTTTTGGGGGGGGGGGGCTACTGACCATAAACATACAATTAAGCTGAATGTGTTTTCCCCTTGACAGAAAAATGGATCATCATTGCCCTTGGGTGAATAACTGTGTTGGGGAATTCAATCAAAAGTACTTTGTCTTATTCACAGTAAGTTGTTAAATTTCTTCATTTTAATCATACTTTTGAATGCATTGGTTACCAGGTATATTCACTGTGCATTGCTCTATTGAACTCTTTGTTATCCTAGCATACTAGTTTATGTATACTCATTTAATGCAATTAATACCATTTTCCTGCTTTCTCCCAACTTTAACTGCTCCTCCGTTCCGTTCTCACCAAGAATAATTTTCTTTTACATAACAATCCTTGGATATGTTGTTATTAAGAGTGATTGTGTATCAAGGCAGTTTCGAGAATTGCTCTTTAAAAATTCCAGCTGGTTTTGTTTACATATTTTTCGATGCTCTTTCTTTATTACTATAATGTTCATCTTCTTCCATACTTTAAATGAGACACATATTCGACCATCATTATAAATTTATGTGATAGAGATAACTGTTATGAGCAACTTCTCCAAAGTAGCTAAGAAAAATCTTATTCCATTTCTGAGATATCACAGAAAATAATGTTCCTCCACATACAAGGCCAATGACTTGATCAAGTCTAAATATGACCTAATTGAGCCACATGTGCTTCCATTTTATATGTTTTCCTTTATTTATCACAATCTTTGTTTCCTGTATTAGGGATGGGTTTTGAAAATGCTGACTCTAAACTCTATTGAAGCACTTAACATGAACGAATGATGGCATTGTTTGCAGTGTCAACACAATAAACATGAAAAGAAAAATTAAAATGTGTTAGATCCAGTAGCACTGCGACATCACAGATTTACAAAATGACAGCTCCCAGACAAGACTACTTAAACTGCAACATCTCACAAAATGTAGCGAGATATTTCGTAGCTGTTTTTTTTTTGAGGGGGGGGGGGTTAGTTGTTTGTCTAAAAGATTTGTTATTATCCAAAGATGATGGTTGGGTTTCTGTCCCGTTTATTTCGCTTCTTACTATCAGTCGATTATTGTTTTATCGTGATATCTTATACGTCAGACAACGTTTTGTAATTTTTTTTTTCCACAACTGTTGGCTTAACTTCTAGTTATCACTAATCATCAGCCAGCCAGGCAGAAAGAATATAACCAGCTAACCCTTACATGTTATTATATTCTATATCTTTGTTGCAGCTTTACATTGCCTTAGTCTCAATACACAGTCTTATTATGCTTCTTGTACACTTTGTCAGCTGTGTTGGAACAGATTGGGGAGGTAAGTTTGTACCACTGATATATCAACCATTAATTAAAACTGACTCATTTCTGCATGGTTTTGTTACTTATGTAATGCTGTTGTCTGATGATCGCTCAGTGCATGAAACTCTGAGTAACAACTACTAGTGTCCCACTAGTCTAAACTAATCCTCATATATATATATATATATATATGTGTGTGTATGTATATATATATATATTTGTAACCAATCGTTTGTTCATCATAAACAGTGTCCTCATGTTGTCTGATGATCGCTCAGTGCATGAAACTCTGAGTAACAACTACTAGTGTTCCACTAGTCTAAGCTAATCCTCATATATATATATATGTGTGTGTATGTATATATATATTTGTAACCAATCGTTTGTTCATCATAAACAGTATCCTCATTATCTTGTATTGTTGGTATTTTTCTTCTTTCGTCTTCTTCAGGTAGCTGCGCCCATTTCTCTTTGCCAGTTACAGTTATATTTATGATGACGCTAGCAATGGAAGGCCTTCTATTTTCACTTTTTACCCTCATCATGTTTTGCACACAAGTCCATGCCATCTGCACGGATGAAACGGTAAGTTCACATTTTTGACATTTTGAAATCCAAAAGGTCACGATAATCAGGAAGGTCTCTGAAGTTTAACTTTCTCGTCTTGGTTCGATGATTACAAAGAAAACAAAAGGTAATCTTGTTAGTACACTTGGCGATTTTACAAAGGTAACATTTTGTGGAATTGCGGGTGAGGTTTGAAGATCAGTTCGTCAGTGATAAAATTTAGGTATGAAATACCAGCCACCAAAGTTGGCTGAAGTTAAATCATTTAAAGTAGAATTCTTTTTGGCCCCTTTCGTCGTATTTGTTTAATATGCGAGCATTCTGTTTGTTGATGACGATGGTTTCAATGTTGATCGTTCTTATCAAGGGCATCGAACAACTGAAACGAGAACAACCAACCTGGAACAAGAAGACAAGATGTCTTTCCATGAAGTCTGTCTTTGGAAGTAAGATGAATCTGGCATGGTTGAATCCATTCGTGAAACCTGACGTAGGAAGCGGGAAGGATCTCAGATATATGTACAGTGTTTGATGCCGAGTGTACTTACAGAGAGAGCATGCTACCATTGGAAAGACCTTTACCTGTTTATGTATTTATTGAGACCCCAAGTTTCCAGAAGTCTAAGAAAGTGTTGATGGATCAACAATGCGATGTGAGGTCAATCAAAACTGATGGACGATGGTTCAACAACGATGGTTGAAGGATCAACACTGGTATGTGAATGGATCAACACTGATGACTAATGGATCAACCCCAATGTTAATGGATCAACACTGATGGTCGAAGGATCAACACTGGTAGTTGATGGATCAACAATGATGGTTGAAGGATCAACACCAATGTTAATGGATCAACACTGATGGTCGATGGTTCAACACTGTTGGTTGAAGGATCAACACTGGTAGTTGATGGATCAACAATGATGTTTGATCCAACAATGATGGATCAACAATGATGGATCAACACCAATGTTAATTAATCAACACTGGTGGTCGATGGGTCAACAATGATGGATAATTGATCAACACCAATGTTAATGGATCAACGCTGATGGTTGATAGATCAACATTAGTGGTTGATGGATCAACACTGCCGCCCCGATGGATCACCACTGACAGTTGATGGATCAACACTGCCGCTGATGGATCAACACCGAGGGTTGATGGATCAACACCAATGTTAATGGATCAACACTGCTCTACTCCAGATGCAACATATGAGCTTTTAGTCATTGAGTCACTTCAAGAGACTAAAAAACAAAAGTAAAAGTCACATCACTAGGTGGTATCATAGCTCACCTGAAAACTTCCCTACTAGGTTTATATCAGCTATGAAAGTTGATGCTCAGATGAAGTCAGAAACCTATGCGTGAGATGCCAGTAGATTACTCCATCCTCTCATACAATGCTTTGGAGGTTTGTTTTAAAGTTGTTCAAACTTCACAGCTATTTTGGGATACTTAGTGATATTTGTTTCAGTATCATATGGTCCCTTCATAGTAGCTGGTTGCCTTTAAATTTAGAAGTGTTCAAGAAAAAACCCAGTAGCTACTGAAGCAATTACTAGCAACCAAATGTTTCTTCTTCTGTTTTCTTGGACTGACATATAAAGGTTAAAACTCTCCTTAAAGGTGGACTGAGACATAGACATAAAGATTAAAGCTCTTCTTGAAGGCATCCTGTAAGCCTGAGAATTTTGTTATACTTTTTTAGCAGTAGTTCTATAATCTGTTTTCCTCTGCAATATATTCTTTCACTTAGCTGTCTCTATGATAGAAAGGCGATGTATATCTCTTTTTTTGTTACCATGCATTAGTTTTGGTAATTTATACATTTTCTGTCTGATTTACTTCTTTAGTCTAGTTTAATCAATCGTTTTGCATTCCAAATTATTGTGATTAATGTTTTTGTTACTCTCTGATGTTTTTTTTTTAATTTTTATATTTATTTTTGGCCGTTTTAAATAGTCGATGACATAGCAAAATGGTTTGTAACAGACATTAGTGCCTGGTATCTTTGGTTAGAACAATAACTTAAATTGTCATTGTTTTCTAGAAATACTTCTCCACTTGCTTGTTACTTTTTAATTTTTTGTAATTTTGGCTTTGGTTGTCTAGGGAACATGACCAATATATTTGGCCTTCTTTATGTTTTTTTTTTCATATTGTTTAAAGATAGCATATTTTTATAGTTTGCTGTTGTTATGGTATGTTTGTCTTAAGTAGGCAGATGGTAATTGTATTTGTCACTGTGTGGTTTTGGTAATGGATATTTTTTCATTTATTTTTATTTCCATAGAGGAGCTAAAATTTGATTATTTCCCATAATCATTGATTTCCAGCCATTTAAATAATTTTCCATGGTGGTGGTTGGAGCCATAAATCATGTCTCCCATTTAATATCCAAAGTAAAAACATAAAACATAAGAAGAAAGTGTTTTTGTTTTTTCGTTAGTAAGAGATTTTTCGTTGGTAAGAGACTAAAGTTATGAACCTGGAAAGAAATTTGTTCTTGAAAAGTTTTTTTAATTTTCTTTTTTTAATATAGATTGATAAAGGTGTTTTCCCAAAATGTATATTTCTCAGAAAAACAACATCCCCAAAGTGTATTTCCTGACAAACAGCTTAATTTGGCCCTAAAACAATATGTTTTTCAAAAGCAATTGTCATTTACAAAAATATGCCTTGAAAGCAGGAATGTGTCAATATATAGTTTTAGAAAAAAATTTAAAATATGCCAACAATCTACTTCTCAGAAGAGAAAGGCATCATTAAAAAGTATAGTTTGTGAACTCAGATTTGTCAACATTTTATTATATATAGTTTGTTATTTGTCATGGAACTAATGGGCTTTTCTGGCTTATAAACTTGGATAATTGTTTGCTTAAGTTCTTGGATTTGGTTTATTTCCTGGTTGAAGATTCTAGTCATAATAACATAGATGAATATGTCATATTTGACTGGATCCAAACTTCCATTATAATTTTCATGAATAATTTTTGTCTTGTCTCAAGAAAGACATTTTAATTATGACACCAAAGTTTTATGGACTATGTTCATCTTTTTTTTATATTCTTTTCTCGGGGGAAAATTGAAGATGTAGTTACTACCTCATATAAAATGTGAAAAGTAATGAAATTGTCATGTTGAAATAAGTCATATCGTAAAGTTACTTGTTGTGGTGACAGTGAGGTAATACTCTTAGTTTTAACCACGAGTGCAAACAAATAGAGAAGCTTTTCTTTGGTGTACATTTCATGTCCATGTACTTCCGATTCATCCCAGTAAACTGTGCCCAGTAAACATCCCAGTAAAAAACACTTAATTATTACTGGACTTTTATTCCTTCAGATTTTGCTTATTTTAATGTCCACTTTTTTGTATTGACTTAGGTAGTAGAATTTGCATAAGGGCAGGAAGAGTTAATATATATGAATCCTGTTTATCATTGTATATAAGAGACAAGAATTAATTCAGAGAAATACATTTGTATTCATAAAATGCTCCATATTTGTCATCCTCTATCATGGTCTAACATCAAAATATGAAATTAAGTCAAAATGAAAATGCCAGAAACCAGCTGGTTGTGGGGTTTTGTTATAGTTTTGTTTTTTTGGCTAAAAAATTCTGGGCAACAATATTTTGTACAATATGTAAGAGAGAGCAAAAGAAAAAATTTAAAGGTGGGGATTAAAAGTCTTGTAGCAAGGCAAAGCTCTGCTCAAAGGACCTTTGCAACAGTTGACCCCTGGTGATAACTTGTGACCCCTTGTGACACCCACACAACCCCAAGTGTGCACAATTCAAACAGTGGATCTAGGGCACTACATGTATGTATGTATGTATGTATTTTAGATCCTCCTGCAAGCAGGAACTCGCGAAGAAGCCATCATTGACTTATCAAAGCCGCAAGCTGACCGAAGTCGGTCTCTTAGATTCATATTTAACCTCCATGATTATGAATTGTCAACAACTCTGTAATTGGATGACATACATTAATCTTGGAGTGACTCGAACTGGAGACCTTATGATTGGAAGGCACCAGCGTTAACCACTGAGCTAACCCTACATTGCACCACATCTGTGTCCCCTGGGGGGATTCCAATCAGTTGCAGCTACAAACTGGTGCACACAAGTTACCTCTTGCAGAAGAAATGATAACTCATTTCTAAAGTCAAGGTATCACATTACATTAGCTGGACACAGTGGCCCTGTGTGCCATTCTATGGATGGCATTGCTGATTCTTAATGCAAAAGTTGACAAACTTAAGTTGGGAGGCGGGTGGAAGTGATCAATGGGTGGCTGCGGAAACAAAATAATTTTGGCTGGGTGGTGGCCTAAAAAAGGTTGCAGACCACTGGCATAGTGCACTGTTTCCTATAAATTCTATGCATTTCTAGTCCTTCAAACAAGGTCAAATGAGCTTATCTTTTCAGTAGATGACAATTATTTGGTGCCAATATTCTTTTGGTCATGTATGCTAGGACTAATAACATGGCAATGAAAGAAGTGACAAACCACAGACAATTACTCATCCTGACATCTATATTGTGATCACCTGTCTCCACGATCGGAGATAATACCACAGAAACCAGATGTATAAATAAAGAACATATTTACAGATCAGTGAGTAAACTTCATCGTTTGCTTTCAAAAAGGTTACTTATTTTTTGGCTAAAAGACTTTTTAAGGCAAATAAATTTAATTTCCAACAGGAAGATTTGATCTTAGTTTCTTGTGCCAAACTTTATAGAAATGGCTACTCCAATTCCATTCAATTTTGTCCTTAAAAACATTTACAACAGGAAAATTATCATAGCAGGATCATTGTAGTTGTGATTTCATTATGGCAGATAGTTTTCCAAAGGCTTTGGTATTCTTAGTTGTCGAAAATTTAGAGACCAATCTGGACGAAATGTAAATTTTTGTTGCAAGATAATATTCCTGTTGGAATAAACGATTTCTAAATTATCAAGACAAAATTTTACAATTCTGGAATTGCTATACTGTCTGCAAATGCAGTAGAAAAA
Organism: Apostichopus californicus; assembly: GCA_020650975.1. Taxonomy (NCBI): domain Eukaryota; kingdom Metazoa; phylum Echinodermata; class Holothuroidea; order Aspidochirotida; family Stichopodidae; genus Apostichopus; species Apostichopus californicus. The sequence continues at coordinate 9,864 of JAIPMN010022934.1, forward strand.
ATCTACCAGACTTGATATCTTTGCCAATATAAACAAGATACCATGATGTGATTTAACTACAAAATTACAATAAAACTTCTGCCTCCAGAATATTGTGTTAACTGTTAGATGTATTCAAATAAGTACAGCTTTGTAAGATCGACCGACGAGACTGCTGTTCCACTTAGAAAGGGATCAATTTGTTTTCAGTCAGTCGGGACAATTTTCTCGCTATAGCAGTACCACCCTACAAGATGCTTTCATGTCATGCTTCAAGGCAATCGTACTGACAGTATGAACAGTTCCAAACAGTTATCTAATAGAAACAGGGTAACTACACTGCTCACATTGTCAGTACTACAAGTGTCTTGAACTTGAAGCATGACACAAATTGTTTTTTTTTTACCCAATTACATGTTATTTATATTGCATTCATACATATTCAAAAATTGTGTTCACATTGCCAGATGTTGAGCAAGGCAACTGTTCATTCCATTTTCATTACTATGCAATAATATTTCTCAGTATGATATTCTTATTGTTATCACCATGGTATCAGAACTGTACAAACCCTCACATAGATGGACTAAGTCTAGTACCATGCTGCAAGCACATGCAGAGACATGGCAATAGGCTGTCACACGGTTTATTGAACTAGGAACCTCAAAGTCCAGGGGCCTCCATGGATTGGTTCCAGAACTTTTGAGCTAATGCATCACAACTGCCTTATAAGTCAGATTGCCAGGCGGCACTTTATGCTTTTTAAAATAAATAGCTTTGTGTAAAGTGCATTTTAGAGGTAAGAGTGAAGGGCCCCAACTCTCACCCTTGAACCGCCGGGCCTGAAATCTTAGCTACACCACTGTTCACATGATAATTACATTTAAATCAGGGATGGGCACTCCATGAATCTTGATAGCCACACTATATTTTTTTCTCTTGTTTTGAGCACCACAATACCTAAAAAAATACCTTCTACATTTACATGGACCAATAAAAGTTCAGATATTTCTACAAGTGCTTTGTCCAACTGTTGTATTCATCCGATCACAAGTAGCAGTCCTAAGCATCTATACAAACTCATGTAAGCATTGTAAATCAATGAAGATTTCTTTATTCCGTATTCCTGAACTCAGTAATCCAAAGATTATTCAATGCAGATGTAATGAGTCGATTCGTTTATTTTGCTGTGATATCTGGTAACTAAACAAATAAAAACGAAACATACGTTTGTAATTAAACAACCAGGAAATCGATTAATGAATAAGTCAATTATTGAAGAATAAATACATAAATCCAAATCATACAGAATAAATAATCATGTATACAACAAATATACAACGTTATATCAATAAAAACACAACTTACATAAAATCTTTGGTTTAACACTGGAAAACACTTCTTGCTTGAATACGTTCTTAATATCGACTGAACTCATATACCGGTACATGACCGTAAAGACAGAACCAACGAAAACAACAAATTTCAAACACATACTCACGCATGCAAGCACACTCGCCCAAACACACACACGCGCAGTAGCACTGCAACTTTACATGACGCACACTTCGTAACATTACACAAACAACACATCGTGTGAGCGCGTTACAAGCATATCACACTAATGTCTTTCCTTGCCCTCAGGTTCAGCAGGCAGTATTAATGGCGTGTCTTGTAAACCTTCCTTTTGAAAGGGAAAATTTTCATAAACTTGACCGGCAACCAATCTTTCGATTTCAAAAACAAATTGACTGCGACAGACTTCAATCATAAAATAGGCAATTCTTCAGCATTTTTCAGTTTTTCATAGGCATCTCTGTTATCCACATTAACACAGAGAGTAACTCCAGATTTGTAAGCTGCTGGTATATCTATATGACTAGTATATAGCCATCTCTTCAAGAGCTGGAAATAAATCGTATCTGGCAGTGACACTGAAACCTCTTCCTGAAGATTCTTCAAAACTTGATCTATCGAGAAAAATTAGATGAAAGAAAACTTAATAATATTTCTTTAACAAAGTAACAATCGTATTTAAGGTTTGAAATGTTAGGACAGATTTTTAAGTACCATAACGTTCATACTAGATATCAACTGTTTTGCCAAGACAATCAAACCTGAACTTTTCAGGCTCTTGGACAGAAAATTAAAGTTGGTCTAAAATGCCCTCTCAGAAGAATTTTTTGTTCTATGAACCAAGTTCAAATATGACTGGGGTCAACAATTTATAAAACAACACTAAAAATACATCACTCACAGCCCTGCTACTCCTTCCCTCTCTTTCACTGCCCATAACTTTACAAGATGACTATAAACTTATTTATTCAATATATTTCAAGTGGAAAGGAAAGCTCTAGCAGCAATCCTATACCACTCAAATTCTCACCTTTGACCTTTCTCTCAGACCATCTCACATCTTGGTGGCTTTCAATAGCTTCCAGATCACATCGAGCATCGAGTCTGGAAAGAACATCGTCTCGTCTCACCTGTCAAAAACACATATTGACACACAAATGACAATTAATGGGATTAAGGCAAAAGCTTGGAAACTACTTGAAAAATGAAAGTGAAAATTGAAAAAAAAAATGAAATGAAATGAAAATAGCTTTAAAAATGCATAAGTTCATCAATTGTTTCACCTTAAGAACCGATTCACTACAGAGCTGTTGCTCTATAACGTCGCTTGTCGTGACTGTGACCGGGTTGCACATGTGTATATGTTCCGAGTCCACACCATAAACCATCTGGTGATGCCAGGCATCTGGAATCTCTTCCCCTGCTACCACACCCCTCTGGAGGTTCAGCGTCAAGAGTGGCACTACCCCTTTAAAATCCAATGCAAAGAAGACAAAGAAAGAACAAGAAATAGAGAGAGAGGGGGTGAGAGACTTTACATGTAACTAAATTTAAAGGACGATTTTAGGTAGAATTTTTAGTGATATGTTATAGTCAAACCAAGAAAGGAACATTTGAGTAAAAGCAATGTTTTCTCTAGCTATACCTGCTTTTGAGATATTAACTTTTAAATATATTTATAAATCTCTAGAATGCTCCTGATTGGCTAACTTGATGACACAGTCGAACCCTCTGTGCAAATCTAAAACGCTAATGTTAAGCCACTGCTTCAAAAATCCTAATTACTCAACCACAAAAAATTTTCTTCTAACTTCATTCAAGCAATGGAGTATCATTGTGGATGAAGTTCGATACCATCGGACCATGACAAATTTGAAGCATATTATTAAAAATGTCATATGAAGCCACAAAAGTATTGTTTTATGAGTGAGTTTTGTTGTTGCATCTGATAGTCCAGTCGCTTTAACTGATGCAACCTCAGCTGTATTAAAAGGGTCATTTCTCTAAAGGTGGTGTAAGTGTTCTAAACTATAACCATAGAGAGATTGCAGTGTTCTTTAACTATTATTAACATATCCGAAT
>JAIPMN010022943.1:0-10199 GCA_020650975.1 Apostichopus californicus
GTAACCACTTGAGTATTCGATTGCAAAAGACATTATCTGGAGAAAGATAGCTCAACATCAAGTTCAAACTTATTTCTCATATGGCATACAAAACTGAAGTAATTAATTGAGGAATGATGACATTATTTTCAAATGATGACAAATTTCCATTTTAAAATTTTGCATGTCCTTGATACCAGTTTGAAATTTCTGAGCAATGAAATGTATTTACTATAGCAATTAATACGTTCATTTGGTGAAAACAAAAGCCAGGAAGGGAACCTTGTCTTATCACCTACAACCTTAGTTAGGATAATACTAGGTAGGTTTTGCGAAAATTCCAATATATGTTCTAATACAGTACCCCTTAGTTGTCCACAAACACAAGGAACTTTGTGTTGTTAACGTGCAATACAACGCATATACTTTATGAATTGTTTCATATAATGGTTATATGAACATTGTTATTACTTCCTGGGTTCATGATGAACATAACTTATCAAACCTTGTCAAGTCTTATTTATCTGCCGTTACGGAATGATTTCCCTTTACGAACGTTTTTATTTAATGCCTCCGTAAGCAAATTGTTTGTTTTGTTTTAGTTCATTCCCTTTACTGGAAATTTGAGAAGAAGACCTTTCAACATAATTCAATATCGGCAGTAGAAAAAATGAAAACAAGAACATTCGTTTTCTCTATATATAGATAAGGTTACAATATCATTTTTTATTCGAATTTGGTGCAGACATTTTTATATGAATATTGACAGATTCTGTTTTCATGGGAATTTATTTGAACCCCAAAGGAATAACAATTTTTCATAACATTGAAACTGAAATCCTCTTTAATTACGATATCAGAGAAAACAATTAAGGAATTGAAAACACTTCAGAATCATTGATTCAGCCAAGCAGTGAGTTATCCGCTCTCTGGACGAAGAACGCAGGTGTCCTCCAAATTATTGCAATAGGGGGTGAGTTGGGGTGGTGGGGGGGGGGGTGGGGTTAGAAACCACGGGACTGAACACCTAAAAAATATGATGTTCACGGAAAACAGGCGAAACAGCTTTGGAGTCAATAAAATAGCCATATATTGCAGCAAAAATAGGAGCTAAGAATACTTTGTTGATAAAAATAGAAATCTTCGACTTGTGTGCGCCTATACACTCAGAATTTGTTTTTTTCACAGGTTAAGGAATCTTTTACTTGATTTTCATGTCAAATAAGAACACTAAAACATTAAAGTAAAATCTACTAAACTGCTCTTTTGTAAAGTTTAACATAATCAGCATGTTACGCAACTACAAAATTATTATGAAAATTTGCCAGCGATTCCTACATAGCACCCGTTCAGTAAGCGTTTTACACATGTTTTAGGTTAAATTATTAAAAGCAGCTTGATGCAATTTTTTATACTAAATCGATCACAACAGAAAGGCAAATTTAAGAGACAACAAAAAGGAAGGACAACACAAATAATTCAGAATATTTGATGAATTCAACCTTTAAGAGGGTATCCTGTGCATCTACAATCATGCATGAATAGTGAACTACAGCCATGATATTTTAACTTTTGTGTCCAGTTATGGATGGCAGTTTGCATCAGTTACATAAGGGGGCCGTAACCACATTGATATCATACTTTGAAACGGTTAAAAATTGTCAGCAATGTATTTCCCACCTATAATAAAACAAAAAAAACTACAATAACAAAAACATAAACAAAAGGTTATAACAAAAACATGAACAAAAAGTACTATCTCTTAAAGGTGCATGCTAACAAAAATTGAAATGATTTATTTTTTTATTTTCTGAGATGCATGTACAAAAAGCATTTGGTCGACTTAGGAATTTTCACCCAACTCCCTCAACATGTAAAGATATTTGAAAGCTCCCAAAGATTAACATAATCAACTGTCTGATTGCAAAATTTGACAAAGATAAAACTCTACCCGCAGCATTAGCTAAAATTTCTTGCGTATATAAGTAAAATGATCTGTTCATAGTTACTTTAGTTTCAATTACAAAACATCAACCCTTGAACATTCCAAGAAACATAATCTTCTATTTCATGTGAACTTTGCAACTTAAGCATGCTAGTATATAATTGAGCATTGTAGTATACTCTTTCAACAAGTTGAACTTACTATCAGCTCTTAGACAGGATTATGATGTAATACTGTTAAGCACAATGGATAAATACTTATACATCCTCAAGTAAGAGGAAGGATCTTGAATATTTGGTGGTGAAATTATTTTCCTTCACATCTCACATAAATACCCCACCTCTTCAACGTTTATAGTAAACATCATTTTAAAATCTAAAGTATAAATCATAATCAACTTTCGGTTTTGAAGACAATGACAAAGATACAAATCTTCCTGCAGTCACCCATATATAAGCAGTATTTTCATAATCTGCTGCAGATAATAGTTTAATTTCAATTAAGAGTCAACAATCAACCAGTACCACATAAAGAATGAAGAATGAAATGAAATGATATAATCTTCTGGAAAGAAAATAGAACAATAATGAACTTTGTGACATGAAACATATTTGCATTAAACTGACCATTAGCATTCTTGGGACACTGAATGCTATGACAGTATATCAATGTCATGTTACTGTTTGTGTAATAAATGTTACATTCACCATGTTAAACACACAATAATCACATTGATTGGATTTATTATTGTAAAGCTGAGTATTAAGCACAATGAATCTAAACACTATTACAATAACAACAGTCCCTCAAGTCATCCGATGTGACGGGTCTGAAAATGTAATGACAAAGAAACAACTCTTCCTGAAGTCAATTTAAAACAATCAACAACTTTAGATACACAGTGATTTGTTCATTATTAGTTTAATTTGAATTAGCATGCAAACCAATCAAAACAAGTAGTGGCGAAATAAAAGGATATAATCTTTTTAACAGAAACTGGAAGATACACATCAAAGTGAACTTTGAGATGTGAAAACATGTGGAATGCTGACTATGAAGACCGCTACACTGCAGTTACATTGTCTTTGTTGGTGGCACGGTAAGCATGAAAATCTCGAATCTGGTTGCACTTCACACTATACCAGGCCAAGCAACTTATAAACAACTTTCTGGAAAAATTCCCAGGCACCAGGACATGCCTTTTGGTACTCCAGATAAAACACATATAATGATTTGAATCACACATCAATGGCCTTCATAAACGTGTCCTCTGAGGTAGGGCATGTCTCTCGATGATCACAAATAACTGCTGAGGATGTATTTTGCTTTCTCCAAGAAGTAACACATGTATGGCTGAGGCTTTTCTGAAATATTTTGCAAATAGAACTGCAAGTTGGTGCTTCCCTAAGTAACAAAAAAAAGATAAATATACTCTCATCATAATAAGGCTGTGTAAAAACCTACATGGTTCCTAGGCATTAATTTGCATGTATACCACACACAAAAACGTGACATCTGCATCCGAAAATAATAAACGTTTAGTGATTCATGTGGTAAGAAAAATTAATTATCAAGCAAGGACCTTCAACAGAGATACTCTTAATGTCTGTCATAATTAAAAAAGACCTGTGGTACATTAAGCCCTGTCCACTGATTAATATGCATGATTTCTGCACCAAAAACATCAGGGACTATCCTTGGGTTAATGGTTATAATTATATCAACTCAAACGTAAATATAATATTTTAGATTTTGTGTTTTTACATATGGTTATTGTTGAATATGCGTACATAAATTTCCTTGATATCCACATCCAGGCCTATTGAAGAGCACAAGCTAACGACACACTGTGTAGAAACCTCCATCTGGATTTGGGCGACAATTCATGCATGAAAATTAGATTAACTGTTGCTGCGTGAACCCACATTGCTTCATGTTGTGCGTGGTCACCTTATTATTACAGCTAGGCTACAGCTTTAATGGTAAATCCCTATAGAGCATGTATTTACATAAACAAAGGGAAGAACTTCCCATGCATAGAACTTGGCAATGATTAGTACTGATTGCCAAAGACACAGTTAATCTAATTTTCTTGCATGAATTGTCGCCCAAATCCAGATGGACGTAGCTACAGATTGTGTGGTTAGCTTGTGTTCTTCTATAGGCGCACACAAGTCGAAGATTTCTATTTCAATCAACACAGTATTCTTAGCACCTCTTTTTGCCAGATTGATATATCATTCACAAACAGAAATATATCCTACGGATATTTGCAAGCGGGAATGTGGATAATTCGGTGTACATTAAGTTTGTCTTGGCATCTTTTCCCTACACCCCCCCCCCTCTCTCTCTCTCTCTTTGCAGGAAACAGATGGTCCGTCGGAGGGGGAACAAGTTGGGGGTGCAGGGGAGGTGGTGATGGCGATGGCGTGTCCGAGGTTTCCTGGAATAATATTGCTTCGAATTATTTTTTTACAAAATCGGCTAAAAAGAGACATGTAATAACAGGAAAACATCAGTTTTAAAGCTGTAATGTAAGAGGTTCATATACAAGTAAAGACATATACTACAAATAAATCAAATGAAAAAGAATCGTAATAATATGATTTCAACATGATTGATCATTATTTGTTCAAATAACTGCACCTTATTTTTCAAAATGATTTAATCTGAAGACCAAAGTTTGATATTTTTTTCCCCATATGTATCAAGAATTTCGCCATCAAGATCTAAGCCTCTTTCGTTTTTTCTATTTTTTTTTCATTTTTATAATTTAACTTTCCTGTTTCTTCATGATGAATGACGTTTGAATTGAATAACTTCCTTGTTGGTTTAGTGCAACAGCGAGTGTTAATCGAAAAACATAAATGATAATAAAATAATAGGTAAAACGAATCAGATCTCAAAAAACGACACAAAATAACACTTTAAAAATCGGTTTAATTAAGTTGACTGAAGTCGAGATTATATGTATTTAACTGTAAACAGCTTAAACATATCACCATGTCAATATGCACAATCACTTAGCAAACACTTTATATGAATCTAATGCAATAACCATGCATGCACTCAATCATGAAACGCATTTCGTAGAAATGAGCTATATTTAGGGTCAGTAGTAGGCCTATGTCATTACAGATTAAAAGACATATTATAAAAGCTATGAAGAACCTTAATTGCTTTCAACCGTCCCTCCCTCCCTCCCTTCCTCCCTCCGTCCCTCCCTCCGTTCTTCAACTTCTACCTTGAGAGCATGGGTGAGAACATGACTATCTCACTCAACGAGTACTTCACAGATTGGAACTGAAAGGAAGTAAAGAGAATAATAGAAGAACAAATTGAAAATAACCTCTCGCTGAAACTCATGAATTAAGTTTAATGTAGTATAATGAACTATAAATTTGAAACAATATACCGATGCCGCATTAGTTTGGAATGACGTCATAGAATGGCAAAACCACTGACGTCACTGGTAGGAATCCCGTTCTAGAGTTCTAGCGAACATTTCTTTGCTCTTTTTAAGTACTCTCATATTATTTATAGATATGTATATATATATAACTCATATTCTATCGTACAGGGTTATTCAATGTCTTCTGTTGGTTATCATATCTGTCGCCCTCTATTTTCATTAGTCACGTAGCATCTGCTAAAGAACCTTGTTAGAACCGATTCCGAGATTTCAAGGTCAGTCTTTGCTCCCGATCTGATTCTTTTCATAGTCACGCTGTCCAGACCATCGTGATATTGCATATGCATTTGTCTTGTTCGTCTCATATACTATGTATAGTGATAGGACTCCACTATGTGTACCTAGACCTTGTTTGGAACTGCCTGTTTGCGTGTACAAACTATAGGACGGTTGAAGCACCAAGCATGACTGCAGTGGGTTTCTCACAGGAACTGAAACTCGCATATGTTAAGAAAAAAAAGTTGAATGATATTTTGGGTCCGTTGTTTACCCTTAAGCAAAGTTAGACTTAGATATATATAGTGCGGAAGGTAAACAATGTGCTGTTTTGATATATACTTATGTTTATCATTATAACGAAGCATTTTGTGATTCTGTACATAAATTTACAATGCAGCCTGTGAGAGATAAATAACAATCGTGCCAAATGGACAAAGGTTTCATAGCAACCAAGGGTCACGTATGAAATGTAACCAAGACGAAATGTTGTAAGCAAAAGGAAGTAGAGAATCTAAGGTTCAAAACCCACTGGCAAAATCTGAGTTTAATTGCAATGAAAGCCAACTAAAGGATGGTTTTGAGGGTAAACATAATATATTCAATGGACGGCAATAGATTGTCATATATACAGAAGCTTGGATTTTTTGTTAACAATGTTATAAAATACTTTTAACCCTCCATTCAGCATTAAAGAAGTGAAGTTATGAGAAACGATACATATTAGGACAACTGAGAAAGTATGTCTTTCGTTTGAAGTTTGAAGGATATCTAAGTTTAGTGGAGACCTTTCTTGAAATTAACAAACAAATCGTTTCTACGTGTCAAGTTTTGATCTAATACATTACACATTGAAAGTAAATAAATGAGTCCGCAGAACACCTCGTTCCTGCGTTCATTATAAGAAATATCGACTATTGCAACTCTTTACCTTGTGGGTTTCCACAGACAGACAGACAGACAGACATACAGACCGTATTAATAAAGCGGATTCGGATATCAGCTGTTAGAGTATAATAATACAACACAGTTTAAACATACAAGCATGAGTTATGCACCATATTTCACCAGCATCACTGGTTGATTATGAAGCAGACAGTTATCTTTTACAAGGCTATACTCTCCATTAATGTTTCGCTCGCTATACAAGCTAGGCTTATATCAATGAACTTCTTCATCGTTTCCTAACATTAAGACGTCTCCGTAGGACTAATAAAACATATGTTTCTCATTCCTATTCATCGACCATAATCGTACGCGGTCGTAACTTTCGGAAATTTTGCCGCCCACTTGATTGGAAATCAATCCTTCTACCCTTCGAGCTTTAGATCCAAATAAAGAAAAGATAGGTTTTCTTCAGGCCTGTTGTTAGATTCTGTAGTTATAAATTGTGCCATCATTGCCTAGAAACCCATTAAATTCAAAGCTAGACACAATGTTTGCAGAATGTTAGATCGAGAGAGAGGACTTATAACTTGAGTTCAAGATTGCAAGATTCGTTAGAATAAAACCTTGATAGTAAACTTTCCACCTTATTCTTCAATGTAGCTCTGATTGGTCCAAAGTTTTGGTGCAGGTTTTTCTGAAGTAATGAAGATAAGGTGCCATCTGTGCTCGCTGGTTCATATTTGTTATCAAACAAAGTCCAAGCTTTAGCTCAAATGATTTCACCCTGAGAAAAATGCCTAGAAGTCTGTCATTCTACCGCATATTATCGGTATCGTATTTGATTTATGATATGGTATGGTTTTGTTTTGTTAAAAACTGAAGAAGAATCGCTCCAAAATGCCCAATGTTCAGAGCGTGACGTCACAATTTTCAGTTGCTTTCTATTTCTTCTTGCAACGTTATATATGTTTTCAATGTCAAATTAAACCACAAACTATATTGTACAACTTTTAATACTTAACGTTAAAAAAAGGAAATACTAATATTTAAGTATAAACACGTTATTTCGGAAGAAAGGATAAAAATTACGAATTTCAGTCTTTGTTCATGACCGTGACTCTTTAATTTCATATTTAGACTTGTACCAGCCGCCGCTCTTGCTTGTGACATGACGTAAGCCTGATATCTCGATAATGCCGACTTTGCTTTTAAAAGTTGGTCTCAGTTATTTAAGTAGAATACAGATCACCTGCAGATCAAATAGGTCAGTGATAATAACTGGCTTTGTATCTCATTTAAAGAGTGTCCTGCCATTGGTTTAAGTCCTACCTAAATATATATTATGCAATCCCATAATGCCACGGAAACTATCAAGTTCAAGCACTTTGGTCAGTGCCCTTTATTCGTATTAGTACGATGCTGTTACATTATATCTTCATGTACACCGGCTCTAGTAAACATACCGATTGAGTACCAGTAGATTATTAGGAAAGGAAATATGGTAAGAAATTTAATACAAACTTAATCATCAATACAAATTTTTTAATGACATTTACATACCAGTAACGGTGTTTATTTTGAAGGCCTGTAGATCTAATTTCTCGGAGAAGAATTAGTTCCCCGTTACTTGATATGACAATTAAGGCTCTCTGTAGGTCAAAACCATCCTTGTTCGACAACAACAAGAATTGTTTACACTTCTACTCAGATATTCTGCTATTACAACTCTGTTACTTTACAAAATTGTATTGAAAAGAGATAGTAACGTCAGCTTCTAAGTAAACGACTAAACTTAAATAATGGACCTTGTTTCCAATATTCCACTTCAGTTTTAAATAAACTAACTATTTTGATCCTTTAAGAAAATATAAGGCACAAGTTTATATCACAAACAAGCAAACAAACTAACAAACAGCAAGAAAAACAGCGTATACGGAAGTGGCCTCTTTTAACTTATGTATGCAAGGGATAAACGAGAAAACGAGAAGTCACAAACACAGTTGTTTACCGGAAGCGCAATTAGAAACAAATTTGATACCTAGAATCCAAGATTTGACTAATCTGACCAACAAATATTGTACCTCTTAAAAGGTATTCCATTTTAACAATTACACTTCACGGTTGTTCAGGGTTGGTATTGATATGGATACATTGTTTTAAGCTTCCTTGCCCAAGCACTCTCATGTCATACAATTCTCTCGCAATATTCTTTCAAATAGCCTAGGGTTAGTGCGTTGTTTTGTTGTGAAAATGCTAATATAGTCTGCAGTTGGAATTAATATTTATCAGTAATTAAGGAAATATGTAATGAAGTCTTCTTTAATGAGACATCTTGCTGGGTTATGTCTTTCCATTGACTTCCATTGTTTATTGTTTGCTTGATTGATTCAATTGATTGATTGATGGATGGAAGGATGGATAACGATGTTATCCATCAATAACCATTAATTGATTGATGGATAACAATTACACGTCACGGTTGTTCAGGGTTGGTCTTGATATGGATTCCTCTGTATTTGTCCTAATCTCATGTCCTACAATTCTCTCGCAATGTATTTTTCAAATAGCCTAGGGTTTGTGCGTTGTTTTGTTGTGAACATACTATTATACTCTGCATTTGGAATTCGTATTAATTAATATTTAAGGAAAAATAATGAAGTCTTCTTTCAATGAGACACCTTGCTTGGTGTTTTATTTCCATTGACTAAATTGTTTATTGTTTGCTTGATCGATTAAATTGATTGATTGATGGATGGATACACTAATTGATTAAGAGATTCCGGAATATAATAAAATCCCATAACGAAAGAAATAAAACATTTACAACAAAGACAAAAACAATCACGCAAACAGGAATATAATTTGTAATACTGTTAGTGTTGGCTTCCCTCGTAAAACAATGACAACAAACAATGCAATTGTGAAAGATTTGCAGTTCAACTATGACACAGAAAAGTGCTACTTATCTAAAAGATGATCTAGTGTATCTTTAAACGACAACGCAATACCAGTTTGCACTGTTACAAACATAAGTTTTCATTATAAAACGCTAAAGTCAATTGATCTGTATAAACCACAAATGACAAACAGTATTAATTAACACGTTTCCCTTGAAAGGGTATAACATGAAACTTTCGATTTATCTTTGACTATTCATGCATTGAATGTAGTTCAAGCAGTAGCAACATTGCATGAGAATAAACTGGTCTCTCTTGACACAGTTTCAGAGTTCAAACTTTTCCAATAATTATTGTTAAAGATGTCAATAAGGTAATGATAATAACAAGCTATCCGCATCTGTAAATAATGTCAAAGCATTTCTTACCATCAAAGCCCTATATGTACTGATGGGTTTAATAGTTAATAAATCGTACTTATCCAGCGTCATACTTTCATTGTGTTACATTTTGTACATTTCATTCTACTGCCAAATATTGCTGACGAACGTTCCAGGTTGACCGACTGTTCCAATAGATTTTCTAATACAGTACTCATTATTTGTCAATTGTGCTTTACCTTATTTCTCTGTTTTTGTCTAATAATAATTTATTTTGGAGAACACGTGGATTTTCTTTACTATATGTATATATAATATATACAATGAAATTATATGATGCTAGATTAGTACGAGGGGCACTAATGAAATTAATACCAAATAAATAATGCATAGATGCATGGTTGATTTGGTATTAATTATAT
>JAIPMN010022948.1:0-28028 GCA_020650975.1 Apostichopus californicus
ATACACACTTTGCTTGAATTAATATCACAATAATTGTTCTAATATTCGTTATAATGTTGTATAATTGTAAACTAGAATGACGCAAACTGGTTAACACATTAAAATACGTACCAACTTCATCAAGTAATGTATATAGTCGACTTTGACCCTTATACGATTAGGATGTTGTTATTTTCCGAGTTTTAATACCAATGACCAGCGGATGGCACTATTTTTGAACAACTGCAGTTAACCCAAAGGGTTCTTATGGAAAGGTGTGCTACTATAGTTACTCGAGTGAATCTGGTATAGGAAGACGGGTGGGTAGCGGTGGGGGTTGCTGAATTTTATAATGCTTATTAACAACAACAACCATCGCTTGCGTATTATATACGTAACCTACATCCCTTTATTGATACGCATACGAATTTAATCACACAACATTCTCAAGATGGCATTTCTTGCTTAACGTGTCACGTGTCACATGTCACCATCTGGTATCAAATTGATAAATCTTTGAATACTTCCTTCTTCTTACGTTATGGAGCATTTTTATAATGATTGGTTGTATCAGACAAAACAGAGAAAAACAGTCACATGAAACCCCGGATTTTTCTCTCTCTACACATTAGTCTAGAATTGCAGGGACTCCAAGTGATTTAGATTGTGTTATAAAAGCCCTGGAAATCCTGGAAACGATTATAGAAGACGTCTGTTACCATTGACGTAACGTTTTGGTAAATAAATCTAACTGCCGTGTGCCGTCCATATACGATTGAAGACAGGTGGGTTTTGTTTGATTCCAAATAATGAATTAAACTTTGATGATATATCCGGACATTTCTATAGGACAGATTTAATTAAAGAAAACCAAACTCCTCTAAGCATTTCTCCATGCATGCAATAAACGATCACTGCAGAGCTATATAGTAGTGAAATGTGCAAGAAACAGCTGTTAATATCATAATACGTATGGAAAAAGAAGTAATAGTTTTAATACAATGAAATGAAGTCAGAATAGACGTACGTTGTTTATTAGGTTACTAAAATCGAAAATCAACATATCAAACAATACAATATAGGGTAAGTAAAGTTAGACACTTTAACCATATGTTATGAGTACTGTGGAACAATGAATACTAACACTGACGATTGAAATCCACGTGTCCACGTGTAAACTGTGTTTCGAATCGTATCGTTACATTTTGTCGCAAATGATATGAATGGAAACTTTAGTACAAAATATTATACCTTTTATGTAAGATTTGGCCATATATAGATACAACTACCTTTTGTATCGTGTCTTGTCTTGGCATTATTAATTATATCCAACGATGTTATAGTGATTATACGTGTAAAAAGAACAACCACGTTTCGACGTTTTACTAACTGAAATGCGCATGATCAGTGTCGCATCCGTTATGTTAGCGTACATCACCTGCACTATAGTGTTGCGTCGTTTACCTTAAGGTTTAACTAATACCGACAGTAAGTATGGGTTTAATCATGTGAATTTCAAGTCGTTTGAAGCTACTGATTATCTTAAGAGTTTGCTCGACATGAGACATAAAACTAACTTAAACACGTATTAGACCTCTAAAAATAATAATGTAATAGGTTGCGTTCCAATGTTACTATGAATGTAAACTTTGAAGAATGGAGGTTCGGTAACTCAAAATGACCGTGTAACTTATAGTTTACCACTGAGCACTCCATGTTAGATCTTTACAATCAACACGGAGTTTAATAGGACAATAGAATTTATAAAACAAAACAACAACATAAAAAGATCAACATTGAACTGTTCACAGTTTGGACTGATCTGAGGGCCGACTTGGTTTAAATTGTTACGTGACTGAAGTAATCATAAATGTTGTTCAATGCCAGCTAACGTACATGTTATTTGGAAATCAGTTCACAAAATTCATTAAAATTCCGAGAATCTCTCGTATATTTGTACGCATACCGTCTTTATGGCGCTCAAACTATATAGAACTCTAGATGGATATATTAATATACACGATGATGCTATTTAAGCTCACCCCGGTTGGGACAGTTGTTTTCAATACTGTAGTGTCATGTCTCGCTTCAGAGCACCTCGTATTGTCAGTACGAGCAGTATGAATATCATGTTTCATATCAGATCAATTAGTTTAGGAACTGTTTATACTGTCAATAGCAGTGCTTTGAGAGCATGGTATTGGAGTACAGTTTAGAGAGTTATTAACATTTTAGGAAATTGTCCCAACTGGCTGTTTGAACCTAGATGTTCATACTGTGTAACTGACACGTAAAACGTGTTTACAGGAGTAACATAAACATTCACATGTCGACTTATATTTCAGGATGTGGATATATATATATCATTCTGGATAACATTATTATTTGAGGGTTTGTCCTTGCCTCATTTCGCTGATTGCTAGATGTAAGGGGAAAATGATCTGATAGCTTTTAGCTATTAGTCAAAGGTAAACGACTGTGAAGTGAATTCATGCATTGGTCGTTAGCATGTAATGGTACCATAAAGTTAATGGAGTTCGAGCTTTTGTTAGGTTTAAACAAAAAAAAATGTTTATGATACTTATCATTCGATGCATTAGATTTTTAATGATAACAAACTAATTACAATATTTCCTGCTTTGCAGTCGTTCTTCTCCACCTTAATTATCTTCATGAGTCGTTGAGACAAAGAAAATAATTGTATGTGTGCAAATTAATCAGTCCTACGTGGTAAATATAGTACCCAGTTTAGGCTGTTTTCATCTGTTTCTAAGAGGTGTCCAGAACGCGGCGACTATGACCACATATGCATTAACGCCACATAACAAGTATATTAGATTGAAGTCGAATGTTCTGAATGCTTTAATTTTGGTTGTTGTGAAATAGATTTAATTATTTTGGGTCACAGATTTGGGTTGCAGTGTAACTTAATTTAAACGTCGGCGGGGCCATGGTAAACACAGGGGAAACATGCCCTCTCAATGTTTAAAAATGTACATGAAAATGTCCCTTTTCTTAGATTAGAAGTACCCAACTTGTTATTACTGAAGTGTTCAGGGTGGGGCGCATGAGGGCAAATTCACCCCACGCATTTCCCATCCCCCCGGCCCAGTCTCCACCAATCAGACATATACTACTTATCCAAAATATATAGAACTATGCTAGACATTTGTATTAGAAAAAGCTTCCAATGCAAAGCATTAATGTGAAAAATGGTCAAATGATAGCACCATCTTGCGTCTGAGTTACTTTACTTGTAGAGATATTCACAAGGGGGGGGGGGGGGTCCTCCCCTTATACCACTGCCCCATATCAGTGTTATAATTTGGATCCCCAAAATAGCCCTTGTCCCCTAGTTGGCCCCCTCCCCAGATTGCATTGGCTGGTGCCGCCACTGAGTGTCGTTTGTTGTTAATGTTTTTTCTCGTAAATAACACTCTAAAAGTGCCCCTTTACCCCCCCCCCTGCCCCCTCCCCAAAAGAAATATCCACCAATCACAGTAAATTACTTAATCACAATCGCATTTGAGAATATCAGAGGATTCACTTCCTTGAGTGTTTTTGAGGTAATTTTATGATGGATTATCTGCCCCTATCGGTTCTTCGCCATGCTACGTCCCAGATTCATCCATCTAATTGCGACAGCTCTGTATAGCTTTACATATTCTGGTCCAGATAACCGACCGATTTAATGATTTAACGCAAGACCTGAAAGGATATAATGGTTTTCGACGCCCTTGATAGAATTAATCAACATCACCTACGTCAAAACCAATTCTTTCCCCCCAACTCCCATCTTCCAATCATATTCCGGAAATAGTCCTAACCGTTGCATATTGCGCCCAAAATGTTGTTATTCTGCCACAGAGAATAGTGCGAGAGTGGAATCGCCAATGGATTTCGCTTCGAGACTTAGGAAATAAGGCCTTGAACGTTTCCTCGTCTCCGTAGCATGAATACTGCTTATGATTGATTGGCAGATATTCTGATATGTCTGTCCCCGTTTGCTCCTTAAGCTAGCAACCAAACAGATAAGGGTAGTGCTTTTATTCAATTAATTTTCATTATACAATGGAATGAGTTTAAACAAAAAATGTTTACGGATCTAAGTTTAAGTTTATGGAAACCGATGGACAGATGGAAGTTAATCCGTGCAAATGTAGGAAACTTGGCGATTTAATTTCGCTACAAATATTTCTCCTCCCTTAACGACAAACCATAAATTATTTCATAGAATATAGTGTGACATTATTCTGGTATGGTATTAATATGTTACGTCATTTATGTTACAGACCAAAAGCGACCCTGTCAAATTTATGGATCCTAAGTCCCTGTTGGAGGGAAACATGAAAACGTATCAACAAAAACAAGTATATTTTTCATATTTATGTCACATTCCTAGGTCACGCTAGATAAGCTTCTTAATTGACATTCACAGATCAGCTTATGGAGGTGTTAACTTTCTTATATGATATCCCTGAGGGAATCGTGTCGAGGCTGAGCGGATTCAATTTTCTGGCAAATAAGGAGACGTTCAAAAAGCCACGGGGCAAATCGAGCGTGACAATAAAATAAACGTAACCTAGAAATTCTAGAATCTCTAGTGAACGTAATAAATTGAATGTTTAAGGTTTTGTCTGTGTGTTTACATTAAGATTGTCCTGCGTAGGGAATCACTGAGGTATCTTCGATCTTAGAACAGAAGTGAAGGTCACGGATATTCTGTAGTATCACACAACATAAGGATGAACTACATCAACTTTTTCGAAGTATCATTTCTTAGGTCAAACCTCCATTAAACAACAATCCGGCCGACACCATATTATAAAGGAAACCAGTATATATATTACAAAAAAACAAAACTGTACCCTACCAGTTCCCTTTTCGAGGATGAATCTCAAAATTTCCACATTCCCTCCTCCAGCTGCATGGTGGATAGCCAGCGCCCCATTGACGTCACGAAAACTCAGTCGCTTGTTATCTTTGTCGTAAAGTCGTTTGAACTCCTGAAAAGACCCGCTCGCAGCGACCTGTGTAATATGCAAATAAGACGAGATCCTTGAACATTCGCAGAGGCATGTTATTCAAAGAGGCCGCAACTCATTTTAATAGACAAGAATATGTAACCCTCAGGGGTACGAAACACCTGTGAATGCTACATGGCGGGCATTAGAACAAACTAGTGAACAAAAACCCCTCTAGCTGGGAATCCATAAAGCATGTAGTATGTAGCCGATAAGCTATATTAGTTATGAACTACCGTAACTACTTTATTATGCATGTTTGTTTAGTGTATGTTCTTCTAGGCCTTTTGACTAAGATCGTGTATAGCCTATGTATCTGTTCTGTTTCTAAGAGAATCGAGAATACTATGATTTGAATCAGCGTTAGCAGCTTTGGGTAAGGGAGTATATAATAGGGTGAAATACTACATTAAAAAAACAACGTTTTTAGTCTTATTTTTCTCTTATGTATTCATCCGTATGTTTTCTTCTATATGTTAAGTAATAGTGTTAATAACAGGGTAGCGCAATGGTTATAACATAGCGTTACTTTAAACGAATGAAATTCGAGAAAAGAAATATATATTTTCGAGCTAGATTTATACTTATGTAGCAAGTATATACTTCAAGGTTACAGTTTCTTTAACATGCAAAGGACGTCTGACATCTTGTCAATGATAATGTTTGGAATGGATGTTGTGACACTATACTACAAACATATGCCGCGTTGTGTTATGGAACATTCCGTATAATAGTATATCAGTTTACACAACAACATCCATGCGGATAATAATGTTTTATAACACTATAGGCTACATTAATATATGTACAACGAAAGTTCATTCTATTAATTCACCATAGTTACCAGTTTAGTGCTTCCGGTATTACGAACAGGATTGGCCTGTTTTTCATGCGATTCCATTAATTATGTAGTCGAAGTATACCCTGAGGACTAGCATTGCTTATTTATACGTAAACAATTTTTTTTTATATACGTAAACAAAGTTTTTTATACGTAAATATTGCTTATTTATATGTCAGCAATATATTGCTACCAAATAGGCTATAGAAAGTCAAATATTGGTCAGATATATTACAACTTCAACAAATGTTAAAAGAAGAAACCTTTAAAATCACATCGGTAGGCCTAATACTGATAACTTCCACGATAATACTAAGGACCAATACATTTACAAGAGCTGAAGAGGTATTGACTTTGCAATGATTCAACCATGGACGTTTTAACTTTGGTTGAAATTCTTTTGTTTTGCAAAAAAAATACAATTCATTACCAATCGCGATCTGAAAAGATTTGTATTTTGTAATTTATTTATCAGCATGTGGGTTGTTACGATGAACTTTCTTTGATTGATGAATGAAAGATTTTACTGTCGTTATATAAAACTGACCACGTTTATTGTAATTCAGAATCGCCTCATATATGCTCATCTATATATTAGCCTATATAGTTTCGTTGTCGTTCGAAATATAGCAAGGCATCCAGTATCGGTCGTCTGTCAAAAGCCTCTTAAAACTTCATTATTATGAATGGACAATAACTTCACTTGTAATAAAATACCTTCATAATACTGTCAGACTTTCACCAAGGGTAGAATTACCGGGTCTGCTATAAGCTTAAGTTAGTTTTTTGAAAGCGCAATTGGGTGTCTTAGAGATAATAAAAGAAACTCATGGGTTGAAGTGTAATGTGTTAATGAGCATATAAATGCGAATATAAAAATAGGATACGGTGCCAACGATGTAGGTCGGTCATATGGGAATTCAATTATGAACATTGATTTGCCGTAGCTGCAGTGAACCTGTGTTATAACATATAGACATCAACTGACTTTAGAATGATTTTATTGGTTACGTAGGGTCTTTTCAATGTTTACAAATACCGAGCAAATGCAGACGGACCGAATAACTTATTCAACATCTATGTAAAACACCATGGTGCGTTTGAAACATGGTCGTTACATGTGTTACCATGTGTTACCAGTGTTACATGTGTTACTATACAACGTACTCGGTATACTGTACATATGACACCGAATTACTTTATATCCGGTATAGGTCTGTCGGTTGCAGATATGATAAACAAAATCTGTTGTACAAGCTAAGATTAGGATATCAAGGTTAACTTAGTAACTTTTAACGAGAAGGAAGTAATGAGTTTGCCAGGTTCATAGCTACGACTATGTGCCGAGTGGATTTGCTCACATTTCTTAACTATAAGAATGAAATTTTTATAATTTATTGTATATTTTGATATGCTTATCGAAAAAAAACTTGCCCTAAGCTTGCGTTAACTACTGTCGAAGATAATTCATGCATACCTCACAAATATGTCTATTATCGCAGTTTTCCACTGCGATTCTGGTACAATAACTATATATTTTGTATATCATAATGAAAAGCACTTACCCTTAGTATGCGGTAAGGACTGTCGAATATGCTGCATACCTCTCCCATATGTAGATTATCGCCGTACTCTACATGGTTTTTACCGTTCTTCGTATTATAAAAGTCCCCATCGTCAGCTTCAGTAGGAACCTCACGACCTCTGTGTATTCTGTCATAAAACGTGCTGAACCATTTTGCAGGCATATTTTTTACGGACTGATTCGCACAATGAAAAACTATATAAAATCTTTTAATATGGGAAATCACCGTCAAAATGAATTGCAATCAAATCTGACACTGAGGCCTCAATTTTGATTTAATTTTTTTTTTAAATGATCGATACTGTAACTGATTTCATGGATGGGGTACGATATCTGACTATGATCAGATCACTTCTAACTAGCCGATTACAAAATTGGTTTCCATGAAATGTCAGAGACTGTGTACGTCAATTAATTAAGCGTCAAACACTACTGTGCTGAAGTTGTACACAACCATAACACCAAACTGCTCTCTATTCAGTAAGAAGAAACACCGAGAATCTCATTTGAGGTATCGGAGAAAATCCGTCGAAAAAATATATACATTTGGTTTTATTTCTCTTTTGCAGAACTTAGTATTACAAGAGTACGGCAATACGTGACCATCACTGAAAGATGATTTGTTTTTGTAACTTGTAAAAGGTCAAACTGACTTCATCTCAAATCGCTTCAAATTATTTTCGGACAGAAGAAAAGAACATAATACTGTGACAATTTTATTCGCTCCAATCTCGTTTTGAAGAAAGAGACATCCAACACGCGGAACTGAAAATAAACTTTTATTTTCATCGTTTTCTCTTAACACAAAAACGAACTCCTTTTTATGATGTTACTACAAATCCGCCTTCAAGAATCGATGTTCCTTTCGTAATCTCATGAGTTTAACTAAATGCTCGAAGGAAACAGACCATGAGTCTTACATCGTCTATCACTTAAACTGGCTATTCCAGATGAACAGATGGCGCTTACTGTGTACGATAATATAAGGAGTTGCACTACAAGCGCATGCGTACAGCGATTAGGTGGCGCTATTTGAATACTATATCATATATTGAGGGTATTTTTGATGACAATAATATGAATAAAAATAACACTATGAAAATTCAAATATATTGATAACTACTCCTTTTTATAGTATGATATTTTGCTTCTTAAATTTGCATATTGATATGTTATGAAAATGTGTATGAAAGCTATAGTATTAATATCTAAACAACATTATGGTTGCGCAAAACCTTGGCAATCAACAGTTAAAACAAAACACCCCCACCCACCTAAAAAAAAAAGAAGAAAAAAAGGGGCAATTCGAGCGTGACAATAAAATGAACGTAACCTAGAAATTCTAGAATCTCTTGTCTACGTAATTAATTGAATGTTTAAGGTTTTGTCTGTGTATATACATTAAGATTTTCCTTCGTGAGATATCACTGGCGTATCTTAGATCTTAGAACAGAAGTGAAGGTCACGGGTTTTCTGTAGTATCACACAACATAATGATGAACTACATCAACTTTTTCGAAGTATCATTTCTTAGGTCAAACCTCCATTACACAACATCCGGCAGACACCATATGATAAATGGAAACCAATTTATTACAAAATACAAAACTGTACCCTACCTGTTCCCTTTCGAGGATGAATCTCAAAATGTCCACATTCCCTCCACCAGCTGCATGGTGGATAGCCAGCGCCCCATTGACGTCACGAAAACTCAGTCTCTTGTTATCTTTGTCGTAAAGTCGTTTGAACTCCTGAAAAGACCCGCTCGCAGCGACCTGTGTAATATGCAAATAAGACGAGAGCCTTTATTTTATTTTATTTTATTTCAACTTTATTTTAAGAGGGTAGCTCGTTTAGCAATAGCTAATCTTCCACGAGGCCCTCTGATAAGACATATAACAGCCTTGAACATTCGCAGCGGCATGTTATTCAAAGAGGCCGCAACTCAATTCAAAAGACAAGAATATGTAACCCTCAGGGGTACGAAACACCTGTGAATGCTATATGGCGGGCAATAGAACAAACTAGTGAACAAAACCCCTCTAGCTGGGAATCCATAAAGCATGTGGTATGTAGCCGATAAGCTATATTAGTTATGAAACTACCGGTACTGCTTTATTATGCATGTTTGTTTAGTGTATTTTCTTTTAGGCCTTTTGACTAAGATCGTGTATAGCCTATGTATCTGTTCTGTTTTCAAGAGAATCGAGAATACTATGATTTAATCAGCGTTAGCAGATTTGGGTAAGGGAGTATATACTAGGGTGAAATTCTTCATTAAAAAAACAGCGTTTTTGTCTGATTTTTCTCTTATGTATTCATCCGTATATTTTCTTCTATATGTTGAGTAATAGAGTTAATAACAGGGTAGCGCAATGATTTTAAAATACCGTAACTTCAAACGAATGAAATTCGAGAAAAAAATTATATTTTCAAGCTAGATTTATACTTGTATAGCAAGTACACTTTAATGTTACAGCTCCATTAACATGAAAATGATGTCTGACATCCTGTCAATGAAATTGTTTGGAAAGGGATGTTTTGACACTATACTACAAACATATGCCGCGTAGTGTTATGAAACTTTCCGTATAATAGTATATCAGTTTAAACAACAACATCCAATGCTATACGGATAATAGTGTTTTATAACACTAGGCTACATTAATATATGTACAACGAAAGTTCATTCTATTAATTCACCATAGTTACCAGTTTAGTGCTTCCGGTATTACGAAAAAGATTGGCCTGTTTTGCATGCGATTCCATTAATTATGTGGTCGAAGTATACCCTGAGGACTAGCATTGCTTATTTATACGTAAACAATTTTTTTTTATATACGTAAACAAAGTTTTTTATACGTAAATATTGCTTATTTATATGTCAGCAATATATTGCTACCAAATAGGCTATAGAAAGTCAAATATTGGTCAGATATATTACAACTTCAACAAATGTTAAAAAAAGAAACCTTTAAAATCACATCGGTAGGCCTAATACTGATAACTTCTACGTATACATTTACGAGAGCTGTAGAGGTATTAATTTTGCAATGATTCAACCATGGACGTTTTAACTTTAGTTGAAATTCTTTGGTTTTGCCAAAAAAAATACAATTCATTACCAATCGCGATCTGAAAAGATTTGTATTTGTAATTATGTATCAGCATGTGGGTCGTTACGATGAACTTTCTTTGATTGATGAGTTAAAGCCTTTACTGTCGTAATATTAAACTGACCACGTTTATTGTAATTCAGAAACGCCTCATATATGCTCATTTATATATTAGCCTATATAGTTTCGTTGTCGTTCGAAATATATTGTAGCAAGGTATCCGGTATCGGTCGTCTGTCAAAAGCCTCTTAAAACTTCATTTTTATGAATGGACAATGACTTCACTGTAATAAAATACCTTCACGATACTGTCAGACTTTTACCGAGGGTAGATTTACCGGGTCTGATATAAGCTTAAGTTAGTTTTTTGAAAGCGCAATTGGGTGTCTTAGAGATAATAAAAGAAACTCATGGGTTGAAGTGTAATGTGTTAATGAGCATATAAATGCGAATATAAAAATAGGATACGGTGCCAACGATGTAGGTCGGTCATATGGGAATTAAATTATGAACATTGATTTGCCGTAGCTGCAGTGAACCTGTGTTATAACATATAGACATCAACTGACTTTAGAATGATTTTATTGGTTACGTAGGGTCTTTTCAATGTTTACAAATACCGAGCAAATGCAGACGGACCGAATAACTTATTCAACATATATGTAAAACACCATGGTGCGTTTGAAACATGGTCGTTACATGTGTTACCATGTGATACATGTGTTACTATACAACAAACTCGGTATACTGTACATATGACACCGAATTACTTTATATCCGGTATAGGTCTGTCGGTTGCAGATATGATAAACAAAATCTGATGTATAAGCTAAGATTAAGATATCAAGGTGAACTTAGTAACTTTTAACGTGAAGGAAGTAATGCTTTTGCCAGGTTCATAGCTACGACTACGTGCAGAGTAGATTTGCTCACATTTCTCAACTGTAAGAATGAAATTATTACAATTTATTGTATATTTCGATATGCATATCGAAAAAACTTGCCCTAAGCTTGTGTTAATAACTGTCGAAGATAATTCATGCATACCTCACAAATATGTCTATTATCGCAGTTTTCCACTGCAATTCTGGTACAATAACTTTATATTTTGTATATCATAATGAAAGGCACTTACCCTTAGTATGCGGTAAGGACTGTCGAATATGCTGCATACTTCTCCCATATGTACATTATCGCCGTTCTCTACATGGTTTTTACCGTTCTTCGTATTATAAAAGTCCCCATCGTCAGCTTCAGTAGGAACCTCACGACCTCTGTGTATTCTGTCATAAAACGTGCTGAACCATTTTGCAGGCATATTTTTACGGACTGATTCGCACAATGAAAAACTATATAAAATGATCTTTTAATTTGTGAAATCACCGTCAAAATTAATTGCAATCAAATCTGACACTGGGGCCTCAATTTTTATTTAATTACCAATTTTAAAATGATCGATTCTGTAACTGATTTAATGGATTGGGTACGATATTTGACTATTAGTCCAGTCAAATTATAAAATACCTAGAACAAATTGCTTCAGAAGGTTTTTTTGCTTTGACTGGTTCATTGGACCCCACTGAACATCATATCGAAAGTTATCTCAAAGTTACACCCCCTAAGTGCCCTAATTTGCATAAATTCAAGATGGCCGCCATGTCAGAATTCAATGTACAGCAAACTTTTTTCTGGGTGGTTTTACGGCCCATAAATGTATTGCCAACAGATAGGAATGTGATATCAATCTATCAAATAAGGCTAATTCCGTCATGATATGACGTCACTATGACGTAGTATTACGTCATGTCATGACGTAGTCCCTGATTTTGACTGAAAATAGACATTTTGTACCTTGTTATTGTAATTCCCTGTATAATTTGGTTTTGATTGCTGTTTCTTTAGCCCTAGAACACTCTTTTGGGACCAAATACTTAGTCCAATAAACCAGCTGCACTACTTGGCTCAGCCCCCGTGAGTTACAAGTCTGTGTCGTCCTCAGTCACGACAATAGCTGTGCTATTGGAACAGGCATCACCACGACATTCACTACAGGCATTTGTACATTTCAGGCCTTGCTTTCTGCAGCTGCATCTGTTTTTGGAACAATCCCCTTTACACTGGCACCTTATCAACTTGAGAATATTGTCAGGGGCAGGCTGACAGTCCATTGTTCTAGGCATAAGTGTGCCCTGCAGATCCTGCCATCCCCAATCTACTGCCCTCAATGCACAGTCCTCATCCTTTGACATCCAACATTTAGCTTGGTAAAAGGCTCGATATATGTGGTACTGTCCGGCATCCAGTGTGGGTGGAAGATTTTGTATCTCTACGCTGGAAGCACACCTCACTACTTTGTCCTTGAACTTCCTTATCCTCAGTGAATCTAAGGACTCTTTGTTCTTGCCTCCGTATAATTCTACTAGGACCTTCTCCCCCGAGGTTTTCATCTCCTCCCGAGTGGAACAATCCAACACTTGCTCCAGCTGCTTTGCAAACGAAGTGTTTGACATCGCCTTTTTGAGAGGTAGTCCCTTACCAATCCCGTACAATCTCGAAGTTGTGTCACAACCTCCAATGGCATGGATGATGGGTAACAGGTAGCACAGCTTTTCACCCAGAGAAGTCTGCAAAGCATTGATCTGCCACTCTATTATTTTAGTGTTTTTATCTGGTTTCACTGCTTTGTCCGATCGAAATGTCAACTCATCCATGTCCTCTTCAGCATGGTGACAAAGTAACACCAGAAGGTCGGTGTCTTCTCCGATAACATGTGTAGCACCAATTTTTGCGCACTTCACCCCAGTCAATGCAATCAAAAGATCAGCGTCACCTTTGGAGTGCAATGTTTTGATACCCTGGGTTTGGAGTTTTTCAGACAGGAAATTGATGAATTTCTGCTTATTTTTGACGTTTGCCAAAAAGTGTTCCCTTTTCGACTTTAGCGCCATGCTGCCAGTGAAGAACACCTGTGGACCAACTGCACCCTTTGATCGCCTGAGATGAGTCAAATATTTTGTGGAGCTGTCCGTTTCATATCCATCGAAAACGACAATTGGATTTGCAAACGTGTTCACATACTTGACGTACGTAGAAGCTATGGAGTCAAACGTTTCACCCCTTTTCCAGGGAAATCTATGTAAAAGAGAACCTCCATCGAGGACATTGTACACTGGTTTGCTGTCACGCGTCTGCTGGACTTCATTTGATGAAGTGGACGGTAGCGCATCAGCCAGTTGTGGCTTGTTTGCTTGGCGGAGAAGACCGTGTTTATCAAACAATGCTGTCGGTTGCGCAGAAAGTTCATATTTCAATAGATCGTAGAGATCGTCCAAGCTATAGTCACTGTTGTTAGCTAGAATTAGCAGCCTCTGAAAGAGAAGCTGAGGGTCAATTTTCAGTTTTTCGCCATCCACAACCAGCTGTTTCAGTCCCATTCTTTCTATTTGTTCCTTCCTTCTGAAGACAAAGTCAAATGCGTTTTGTCCCATCATTTTGTCTAAGATAGCTTCTCCGACTTTCCTTGCTTCATGTGGGTTGCACGAGGCACTTGCAGTCACGCCAGTGGCTACGCTGTACAATGCTCCTTCTTCTGACACGAATGGGTTGTAGTCATTGAGGTACTGGAAGATCTCGTAAGTGTCTTTATGATCGCGTTCCTTCCGTGCAACAAAAAGGTCCTTATGCTGATCACTAGTACTGTATGTTGCACCTGTAAGTTCCTGCATAGATTCATTGATGTCAGCACAGGCGGGCATTGCAAGAAGCCAGCGTGTCCGCTGCTTCTCTTCCATACCCCGGCCTCTTGTCAAAACCCCTGTGGTTTTGATTGTCCGCATAAGAGCCTGTTCGATGACTAGGTCACTAGGCAACCCAGCCCAGAAGCGGTCACTGCGCCGGATGACAAAGAGACCAGAACTGAACCTGTTGTAGACATCAGGGTTTGTTTCTTTCAATTCCAGCATATCCTGAAGATGGATCTGCACTGATTTCACGTAGGCCTGAAATGTACAAATGCCTGTAGTGAATGTCGTGGTGATGCCTGTTCCAATAGCACAGCTATTGACGTGACTGAGGACGACACAGACTTGTAACTCACGGGGGCTGAGCCAAGTAGTGCAGCTGGTTTATTGGACTAAGTATTTGGTCCCAAAGAGTGTTCTAGGGCTAAAGAAACAGCAATCAAAACCAAATTATACAGGGAATTACAATAACAAGGTACAAAATGTCTATTTTCAGTAAAAATCAGGGACTACGTCATGACATGACGTAATACTACGTCATAGTGACGTCATATCATGACGGAATTAGCCTTATTTGATAGATTGATATCACATTCCTATCTGTTGGCAATACATTTATGGGCCGTAAAACCACCCAGAAAAAAGTTTGCTGTACATTGAATTCTGACATGGCGGCCATCTTGAATTTATGCAAATTAGGGCACTTAGGGGGTGTAACTTTGAGATAACTTTCGATATGATGTTCAGTGGGGTCCAATGAACCAGTCAAAGCAAAAAAACCTTCTGAAGCAATTTGTTCTAGGTTCGGCCATATTCAGCATAGTTTGACTGGACTATATGATCAGATCACTTCTAACTAGCCGATTGCAAAATTGGTTTCCATGAAATGTCAGAGACTGTGAACGTCAATTAATTAAGCGTCAAACACTACTGTACTCCTGTTGTACATAACTCTAACGTTAAACTGCTCTCTATTCAGTAAGAAGAAACACCGAGAATCTCATTTGAGGTATCGGAGAAAATCCGTTGAAAGAATATAGACATTTGGTTTTTCTTTTGCAGAACTAAGTATAACAAGAGTACGGCAATACGTGACCATCACTAAAAGATGATTCTTGTAACTTGTCAAAGGTCAAACTCACGTCTTCTCAAATTGCTTCAACTTATTTTCGGACAGAAGAAAAGAACACTTATATTGTGACAATTGTATTCGCTCCAATCTCGTTTCGAAGAAAGAGACATCCAACACGCGGAACTGAAAATAAACTTTTATTTTCATCGTTTTCTCTTAACACAAAAACGAACTCCTTTTTATGATGTTACTACAAATCCGCCTTCAAGAATCGATGTTCCTTTCGTAATTTCATGAGTTTAACTAAATGCTCGAAGGAAACAGACCATGAGTCTTACATCGTCTATCACTTAAACTGGCTATTCCAGATGAACAGATGGCGCTTACTGTGTACGATAATATAAGGAGTTGCACTACAAGCGCATGCGTACAGCGATTAGGTGGCGCTATTTGAATACTATATCATATATTGAGGGTTTTTTTGATGACAATAATATGGAAAAAAAACAGTATGAAAATGCAAATATTTTGATTAATACTCCTTTTTATATTATGACATTTTGCTTCTTAAATTTGCATACTGATATGTTATGAAAATGTGTATAAAAGCTATAGTATTGATATCTAAAACAACATTATGGTTGCGCCAAACGTTGGCAATCATCAGTTAAAAAAAACAGAATGTGAGGGGTAGAATTCTGTGACGAAAATTAAAAACTTAAGGAAAGAAAAGCCAAGAGCTACAACATCTTCCAGCATTGATGGTATTGGGATAATGTCGAAGAAACTTTTATCCCCAATCAACCTAGCAGGGTTCTTTGGTCTAAATAATACTTTAGAGTTCAAAATCGGTCCAAAACAACCGTGATTGAAAACAACAACTATCGCTTCCGACTTTAGAGAGATCAATAAAGTCAGTCTGTTTAACACATACGGTGATGCAAGAGCATTTACATCAATTTCTGCAATAACTGTATGCATGCTTGTTATAATACCTATATAAAAGGTAAGGTCCTCTTATTCAGTGAACACACGCAGACTTCAGTTCAGCCACTCATACCAATTTGGTATGTAATACTGCCCATTGTCAAATACATGTCATATCATCCTGAGAGAATAACAGTTTTGTCTTTATACATGTAGAGTTTATCGAAAATGCTATGAAAAATTGTCCTTCAGTTAATGAGTTGAAGCTCCTTGCTGAACTTTTATTTAATATAGTCCGATCTGTAGTACACATTTATATTCAGTGCCACCCGATAGGCCACCCATGCATGTGAACATGACTTTGTAAAAGCTTGGGGAATATATATTAATCTAAGATATAGGCCTACTAGCAACTCTACATATTATTGTTCATAAATCTTTGTGCAAGATCACTGCTCATGGTTCTGTCGTTAAATTGTATCATCATCGATTTCCGTGTATACAAATTAAGACTTTTTGTAACACCCATGTATATGAGTAGCATACCAGCCAGTTTCATTAATCAGCCCATAATTGCATATAGTGCTTTAGCCCTCCAATAGTGAACTTGCTCTAGAACAGTATAAACAGTGGTGTGTGCAAGATTTCAAAGGTGTTTGTTACATCAAGTGTAGGTGTCAAATAGTGTATTCTGATGCATATTTAGACTGAATTATAAGTATAAATAAACGGTTTTTCTAATAAATACTCTCAAATGCTTGTGTTGGATTGAAATGGGGGGGGGGGGGTTAACATGGAAGGGAGGTATATACCTTCCCGAATAAATGTAAGAAATCTCCTAACTGAACTGACAACGGAGGTGGCGGGCATGGCTTCTAGAATAGCTAACACAGTTCAATAACCTAACAGCTAGCCTCTAAGTATATGTAATATGTTAACATTAATATTGTGTCCTAAACCATCCAATAAAGCATTTTATATTTCAAGGAAAAATCAGGAGTATGATAGAACATGTGTAATGATTTCTACATTCAAATGCTACAAACATATCAAGACCTGACATGTGTTTAACTTTTAAGTTTATAATTCCTGCTTTAAGGACACAATAACATGCGGTTCAAGGCCAGCCTAAGCCTCGATCAAGCAGTGTGAGTGAACAACCACTTACCCTTTCAACCTCGCTAAAGAAAAGTAAAACGTAGTTTTAAGTACAACATTGTTAATAACCTTGATTTAAAAAGATGTCACAGGATAAACCATTAATGATGTCTTTGCTTTCTTCTTCTGTTTATCCCTTCTTGTAAGGAATGATTCCACGACCTCCTTACACGGACAAGGCACCAAAGAAACATGGGCCACATACCCTCCTACATTACATCCCTTATCCGCCCTTGAAGGCTGCTAAAGTCTGAAATGAAAGAGGGGACATAAGGTAGTGTAATGGTCGTCCCTTCTTTGCGAACGTTACCCCAGTCATTGCATCTCCTACAATGTTCACATGAAAGCGCAAAATGTTTAGCAACATCATTGATCCTTCTCACACCCTCAACTTTCCGCTCTCTTTTCGAAACGCGATAAGATATGAGCAGCATTTCTAACTTTTGTATTGGTACTTGTTACAAATAACCATCTACCTTATCACCGAAGATACTATATCAAGATACCATGAAGGAGAAGAAGATAAAACTTGCCTACGGGAATGACAAGTAATACTTGGTTTTAGTTTTGGTGACTATCATTACCGCCATGTTTAATAACTCAAGTTGAGACATAGTTCAAAAAATAGCGAAGGCAGGATCAAACAAAATTGGCCCCTAAGGCCTAACCAAAATGCACAGTAAGCCGCCATTGATTACGCAATACGCCTGAAATTCCATCTTGGTGGCGTCAGAGAGGGCCAAATCTCGTAACAAAGTCTTTTTCCGTGTGGTAGCCTCCCCGTGGAAAATGTTCAGATGTTATTACTAGGGCTAGAACTTTAGAAGGGCTTGCAATTTCCTATAAGCCTAACGCAGTTTAAAATATTAACGAGGCACCTGAAGGTCATAGTTACGAAAGAGCCAAGAGTTCTCTTTTCTTAAAATTTTCGTTAAAAAAGAAGACATAGGCTATACGCTAAACGAGCACATTCTGAAGCTAGGCCTAGAGTACGCTAAAGTAACAGTAGAAATGTAGGCTGACTATAACGTTAAGAATACAGCTTGCCTTGTCAGAATTAGGCTTACTTCATGTCCAATTTAAATGGAATGTTCCTTGCGTGGCCACGGATGTCGTTCCTCATCATTAAGGTAGCTCTTAGTACCGCTCTATTTTGGCAAACAGTTTCAAAGTATGTTGTCTACTGTTAAACAGCCTTCTGGGAAGAAAGAAGCTTTGCAATATTATCCACTACGTGTCAGCAAACCCACTCTACCTCCGTAGCTATCCGTATATCATCTTCTTCCCTGCTTACCCTAACGTTTTCCCTTGCCTGTACTTCCTCTGCTGTGAATATCGGATCTAAATCCTAAGGCTGCGGCCCTGCCATTGAACCTTCTGTGATTTATTTCGTTTTTGATGAAAAATTCTAATAAAATTGTTGTTTACTGATTGTGCTTTAGTAAAGCTCTGGTACAGAGAAAGCGCTACTGCTCGATTGAGTTGTTCCTCCCTGACGTCATCAAGATGGAATTTGTGTAATCAATGGCGGCTTACTGTGGTTAGAGCCCTAAGCAAGCGTATTCAGTCCAAGAGAAAGCGGTTTACTTAAAAATCGAATATTATAGAGTTTTGAGGTAACTGAAAAAAGTTCATTGTCTTTGATCCCTGCCTTCTTTATTCCTTTAACTGTAAAATTGCAGAATGCTTAAATGTTTCATTGACATGTGCTACGACAACATATTCTGACAGTTTCCAAATAGTTACTATTTGGAAAATTGGGAGACCATATGTCACTTGAGATCACTAGAGATTAAAGTTAGGCGGCAAATCTAATTCACTAGCTTCAAATTTGACCTCTAACTCAATCCTGAACCATCACAATACAGTACGATAAATAAAATACGACATAGAGTTGCTTAGCCAGAGGAGGAGAGTGGGACAGGGGTACGGGGAGTCCCCTCTCCCCTCTCCTGCAGAACTATAGGGAAGAAACTGGGTGGGAAAAAGGCAAAAGGAATACTCTGACACCGGTCATCGCGTTCCTACGGATACGGATGGCGATTGGTTTAAAAATATATTTACATGTTCGTAACTCATACAGTAAATCTACAGTTACATTAAGAACTAACATTACGCCATTTACAGAAACTGCGCGTGTTCTAACTAAACTAAATCTTTGCTTGCTTAACAAAAATCCAGCCTATCCCTCAACCTAAAGGCGATCATTCAAGTGGAATTACGTGGACGGGCCATCGATAATTCTCTATCGGCACACTACTAAGTACCGATTCCTTATAGGAAAAAAACCTTAAGGACAAAACCTCCTGACAAGAACTATGATAATTACAGCAGAATATCAGCATTTATATATATCAATATGTATTTAAACAATGTAATATAGGAATTGTGAAACAATTTGCCAACTCTGAAATTACAAGTACAATTCTGACAACAAATATCCGCGGACGACCTTCAAACCTGATAGAACATGGGATAACATTTCTAATTTGCTGTACCTGACTAAGCTGCTTGCCCCAATTCCCTAGACATTTTTGGGCGTTAAATTGCCAGGACTGACCTCCACTATCTGAGGAATTATGGTAAATAAAAGACATATCAGCCAAAAAATTGTATCCCAATTGTACAAGACCTGTTGCAAAAATAAAAACAGTTAACAAAACAGAATATTAGCTCCAAATCAGTAAGAATACAGGTTAACTTAGATCATTAAAATCAATAAAATCAATATTTAACTTGTTGCATTTCAGCGAGCGGATGGCGATGTCGGAATAATTTGTCGAGCGGTTGAAAATCTATTTACATCTTGGAAACTAATCAATGTCTTAGCCATTTAAGCAATTTTTAATTGTGCCAATTCTGACATCCACGGATGACCTCCAAACCTAGCAAAATATATGATTGCATAACGCATTGGTTGTGTCCCTCCCAAAAATTATAATTCGCAGTAGATCACAAGTAGAGCCAAGACAATCAGACAATGTTCACTGTTTAATAATCCTAGCAACGGCAGCATAAATTAATAAGTACTTTGCAAGCTAGAATAATAGTACCGTCATAGTGCAGGATATATTGCTAAACGACTGTACTTTTAATGTTGATTTAAAAAAACTGACAAGCATCCTTTAAACATTACAATCATGCAAATACCACCGTTAAGAATCTTATCCTCGTTAAGTGTTGAGAGGGTTTTCATAACCACTACTTCTACTATTTATAACATGTATTTGTCTCTATGGTTTAGGAAATGATACTGTGTTCCTTGGACAAATTATCCAATGATCTTAAGGCGTCTAAGCAGTTGGACAAAAATAAAAGCAACTTTGTTTTTCCTTACATCATGTTACGATTTACAAATGTGAGGTAAATATATATTTGATACATTGTAATAAAAAAAAAATCAAAAAAAGTGCTTCAGGAAACGTATACATCTTATTGCGATGGCAATCGTAGCAAAACATGTAGCAAGCTCTGTCACTTTGCCTCGACAATTGTTATTTTGATACCCAAAAGACATTGAATTAATGAATGAACTTTCGTGAATTTCACGCTAATCTATCTTGAGCCTTTAAAAGTATGCCTATGATTAAAATCTGCCTCGTGTGTGAACTGTATCACTTGAATAGCAATATCTACTTTATTTATGGCAAAGTTCTGATTATGAGATACAAATTAAAAAAACATGGCCACGAGATATGCATTTTGAAAGAAATACTTTACAGATATTAAACCGATAAAATTTCAAACATTTGTTAGTTTAAGTAATCCTAAGTTGTCATACTATATATTTAGTACATGATTAATTTAATATTAGCTAACCTGATTTTTATTGGTTATTTGAACCAATTTATATTACAGCCTGAACATGCGTCAAGTGTTTCGACCATAGACAGAAAAGGTAAAATAGAAACCCCGACCTTTCTGTGAGGTTACTTTTACCACAACATAGCCTTGTCCTGGACCACCTGCCTTCAGTTCGGGATATCCGCCAGTGTCATCGTCCCATTTATCCCGTACTAGTACTCCAGAGATTGTTTCAGTAGGTTTTTTGCTGTACTGGAAGGTGTACTGCTGTACTTCAAACAGCGTGCCAACCATTTTCTGTTTGCTTGTGTACAGAAGGGAATCCCCTGGCCTATTACTACCCAAAATTAAATTGTGTCTCCCTGGCTCGTCTGCGTAATCTTGGATGTTAACATAGTAGGGATACTTTTTCGAGGTCTGAAGCTTAGTTGTGGAACCCTGCAATTCCAGGAAAGCATATAAACTTAGTGATAAATGACATATGTTTTAAATGATTCATATTTTAATTACATATAAAATTGTGAAAATGTAAGGTCCTGTACTTGCAATGATATGAAAAAACGTCAACAGTATTTCAACAGCTAGGCTGTTAGTAAATAAACTTAAGGCTCAATTTGGTTGATTAGTAAGTGCCGCACTCTGAAGTTATATTACCCTTGCCCAAGTTTTACCTCTTTCGATCACCTACAATAAAGCGGGGAAGCTTCTGATAAAAAAAATCAAAAGTATTCAATGTTAAAAAACTTGTTTTGGTAATGATTGCTACTTGGATGCTGTTGGCGGCGTCGTTGTTTTCGTTACGTCCAATCTGCTAGCTTAGTTGCGGTACACTGCAATTCCAGGAAAGCATATGATATTAGTTATAACAAGTTAACAGGTAGCAATATGTCTGCATTAAGCCTTTTATAGGAATGATAAATGTGATTTAAACCACAACAAGGCGCAACTTTTACTTTTAATTGATATTACCGTAAAGCCAAGCTAAACTTTCTCTTGAGGCAAAAGAAATTAATTACAGTGTACGTTAACATGTTATGCTTTAAGATACGTATATGCAACCTTTTGGAGATACATAACCGCATAAACTTAGTGTTAAATAACTATGTTTTAAACGTTAATATTTCTATCAAGATTGAACTGCTTGCTAAAGTTTAACCAGAACAAGAAGCATTATCAAAAATGTACTTCTACGGCAACCAATTTGTTTGTTTTGCTCTACTAATATATAACTCAAACATTAAGAAGCGAAGAATTGTTCCATTCGAATGATCACGGACACAAAATATCAATGCATTGCTTTGATTAAATTTAGCTTCAATACGAATTGAGATGAGTGTATCAGATGATCTTGCATTGTTTCAGACGTTAAAGTTTAATAAAATGCTTTGCATTTAGTGATTCAATATAAATGTCACCGGCTAATTAGCGTATTTCACGACATGTCTCTGTTGCGATTATTTATGTAATACATTGAAATTTGTTGACAACTGTTAAAAGTAATTGGTTTTACGAAATACACCAAGTACTCCTTCATTCTCAACCAAATTCTGCTCATGAGTATTATAAAGGTATTATAAAGGAATTATAGCAGCTAGGCTGCAATAGTATTTGAGCCAATGGCTCATGAGTACCATCAAGTGATATGGTATCTCCTTGCTACAAGCTGTTACCTCATCCACAATAATACTGTGACAGTGACGCTAAAGATAAAAACCACACATTTTATGTAAAAACTGGGCGATTGGTAAATAAAATGTTTACTAGAGAACTTACCATGGATGTTGTTGATGGCGTTGAATTCGTTATTGCAGGATTTTTATCTGCTGTCGTACTCGCCTAAAAATAATCATCATTTCAGTATGAATAATTACATATACAATTGTTAAAATGTAAGGTCCTGTACTTGCAATGATATGAAGAAACGTCAACAGTATTTCAACAGCTAGGCTGTTAGTAAATAAACTTAAGGCTCGATTTGGTCTATGAGTAAGTTCCGCACTCTGAAGCTATATTTCTCTTGCACAAGTTTTACCTCTTTCGATCACCTACAATAAAGCGGGGAAGCTTCTGATAAAATTTTTTAAAAGTGTTCAATTTAAAAAGTTTTTGTTGTTGTAATGTTTGCTACTTGGATGCTGTTGGCGGCGTTGTTTTCGTTACGTCCAATCTGATATCTTAGTTGCAGTACCCTGCAATTCCAGGAAAGCATATGATATTAGTTATAACAAGTTAACACGTAGCAATATGTCTGCATTAAGCCTTTTATAGGAATGATAAATGTGATTTAAACCACAACAAGGCGCAACTTTTACTTTCAATTGATATTACCGTAAAGCCAAGCTAAACTTTCTCTTGAGGCAAAAGAAATTAATTACAGTGTAAGTTAACATGTTATGCTTTAACATACGTATAAGCAAACTTTTGGAGATATATAACCGCATAAACTTAGTGATAAATAACTTATGTTTTAAAAGTTAATATTTCTAGCAAGACTAAACTGCTTGCTAAAGTTTAGACCAAGAGGCATAATCAAAAATGTACTTCTACGGCAACCAATTAGTTTTTTTTTTGCTCTACGTATATATAACTCAAACATTAAGAAACGAAGAATTTTTCCATTCGAATAATAACGGACGCAAAATATCAATGCATTGCTTTGATTAAATTTAGCTTCAATACGATTTGGGATGAGTGTATATCAGATGATCTTGCATTGTTTCAGACGTTAAAGTTTAATAAAATGCTTTGCATTTAGTGATTCAATATAAATGTCACCGGCTAATTAGCGTATTTCAAGACATGTCTCTGTTGCAATTAATTATGTAATACATTGAAATTTGTTGACAACTGTTAAAAGTAATTGGTTTTACCAAAAAAACACCAATTACTCCTTCATTCTCAACCAAATTCTGCTCAAGATTATTATAAAGGTACTATAAAGGAATTATGTCAGCTAGACTGCAATAGTATTTGAGCCAATGGCTCATGAGTACCATCAAGTGATATGGTATTTCCTTGCTACAAGCTGTTACCTCATCCACAATAATACTGTAGCAGTGATGCTAAAGATTAAAACGACACATTTTATGTAAAAACTGAGCGATTGGTCAATAAAATGTTTACTAGGGGACTTACCATGGATGTGTATGATGGCGTTGTATTCGTTATTGCAGGATTTCTATCTGTTGTCGTACTCGCCTAAAAATAATCATCATTTCAGTATGATTAATTACATATAAAATTGTTAAAATGGAAGGTCCTGTACTTGCAATGATATGAATAAACGTCAACAGTATTTCAACAGCTAGGCTGTTAGTAAATGAACTTAAGGCTCGATTTGGTTGATGAGTAAGTGCCGCACTCTGAAGTTATATTACCCTTGCACAGGTTTTACTTCTTTCGATCACCTACAATCAAGCGGGGAAGCTTCTGATAAAAAATATCAAAAGTGTTCATGTTAAAAAACTTTTTTTGGTAATGTTTGCTACTTGGATGCTGTTGGCGGCGTATATTTCGTTACGTCCAATCTGCTATCTTAGTTGCGATATCCTGCAATTCCAGGAAAGCATATGATATTAGTTATAACAAGTTAACACGTAGCAATATGTCTGCATTAAGCCTTTTATAGGAATGATAAATGTGATTTAAACCACAACAAGGCGGCAACTTTTCACTTTGAGTTGATATTTCCGTAAAACCAAGCTAAAATTTCTCTTAAGGCAAAAGAAATTAATAACAGTGTAAGTTAACATGTTATGCTTTAACACACTTATAAGCAACCTTTTGGAGATACATATCCGCATAAATTTAGTGTTAAATGACTTATGTTATGCAATAGTATTTGAGCCAATGGCTCATGAGTACTATAAAGTGATATGGTATCGCCTTGCTACAAGCTGTTACCTCATCCACTATTATACTGTAACAGTGACGCTAAAGATAAAAACGACACATTTTATGTAAAAACTGGGCGATTGGTAAATAACATGTTTACTAGAGAACTTACCATGGATGTTGTTGATGGCGTTGTATTCGTTATTGCAGGATTTCTATCTGCTGTCGTACTCGCCTAAAAATAATCATCATTTCAGTATGATTAATTACATATACAATTGTTAAAATGTAAGGTCCTGTACTTGCAATGATATGAAGAAACGTCAACAGTATTTCAACAGCTAGGCTGTTAGTAAATGAACTTAAGGCTCGATTTGGTCTATGAGTAAGTGCCGCACTCTGAAGCTATATTTCTCTTGCACAAGTTTTATCTCTTTCGATCACCTACAATAAAGCGGGGAAGCTTCTGATGACAAAAATTAAAAGTGTTCAATTTAAAAAGTTTTTGTTGTTGTAATGTTTGCTACTTGGATGCTGTTGGCGTCGTTGTTTTCGTTACGTCCAATCTGCTATCTTAGTTGCGGTACACTGCAATTCCAGGAAAGCATATGATATTAGTTATAACAAGTTAACACGTAGCAATATGTCTGCATTAAGCCTTTTATAGGAATGATAAATGTGATTTAAACCACAACAAGGCGCAACTTTTACTTTTAATTGATATTACCGTAAAGCCAAGCTAAACTTTCTCTTGAGGCAAAAGAAATTAATTACAGTGTAAGTTAACATGTTATACTTTAACATACGTATATGCAACCTTTTGGAGATACATAACCGCATAAATTAAGTGTTAAATGACTTATGTTTTAAAAGTTAATATTTCTAGCAAGACTAAACTGGTTGCTAAAGTTTAACCAGAACAAGAAGCATTCTTGAAAATCTTCTTCTACGGCAAACAATTGGTTTGTTTTGCTCTACTAATATATAACCCAAACATTTAGAAACGAAGAATTTTTCCATCCGAATGATAACGGACGCAAAATATTAATGCATTGCTTTGATTAAATTAAGCTTCAATACGATTTGGGATGAATGTATCAGATGATCTTGCATTGCTTCAGACGTTAAATTTGATTAAAAGTTTTATAGGTGGTGATTCAATATAAATGTCACCGGCTATTTAGCGTATTTCACGACATGTCTCTGTTGCGATTATTTATTTACTACATTGAAATTTGTTGACAACCGCTAAAAGTAATTTGGTTTTACGAAATAAACCAATTACTCCTCATTCTAGAACAAATTCTGGTCATGAGTATTATAAAGGTATTATAGCATCTAGGCTGCAATAGAATTTGAGCCAATGGCTCATGAGTACAATAAAATGATATTGTATCTCCTTTCTACAAGCTGTTATCTCATCCACTATTATACTGTAAAAGTGACGCTAAAGATAAAAACGACACATTTTATATTAAAAACTTTGCGATTGGTAAATAAAATGTTTACTAGATGACAAACCATAGATGTTGTTGATGGCATTGTATTCGTTATTGCAGGATTTCTAACTGCTGTTGTACTCGCCTAAAAATAATCATCATTTCAGTATGATTAGTTACATATAAAATTGTTAAAATGGAAGGTCCTGTACTTGCAATGATATGAGAAACGTTAACAATATTTCAACAGCTAGGCTGTTAGTATATGAACTTAAGGCTCTATTTGGTCTATGAGTAAGTGCCGCACTCTAAAGTAATATTTCACTTGCACAAGTTTAACCTCTATCGATCACCCACAATAAAACAGGGAAGCTTCTGAAAACAAAAATAAAAAATTTCCAATGCAAGAAGTGTTTTGTTGTTGTGGTAATTTTTGCTACTTGGATGCTGTCGGCGGCGTTGTTTTCGTTACGTCCATCTGCTGTCTTGATCTGTAGCTCAAAAATTCATAATGTTAGTAGGCTATATCAGGTGATATCAGATCGAATGGAGGCTTCAGCTTGTTAAGAAACAATATATGATTGCAATAAACATTCTACATTAGAATACAAATACTGAAGCACATCTCTGTGCACTCATTTCGAAGTTCCGATGAACATAATGGATGAAATGTACGTAAAGTACGTGGTGGACCACCAATTGCCAAGTGTCTTTTTGCTAGCTATTGCAATAATCAAATTGAATATGCATAAAACTGTTTATCCGAAGAACGGATGCATTTCATGTTTAGGGTCTATTAAGGCATTAGATACCGCACTGTTGTAGTGGCTGCAATTTAACATCAAGGCTTGTTTAATCATTAATTTAGTAGTCGCACAGTAACATATGAAGTGTTTATTCTGTATCACCTTTAATAAGTTATTAAAAAAGGGGCCTAACACGTAGTAGCTTTACTCACGGGAAGACGTTCCTTGGCGGGAAGGTAAGAATGCCGGTCAAAGTCCAAGGAATCCTGCGACAAAATTCGATTTGCGCACTTATACACAAGCTTATAGGACCAAATTAAACCACGACTAACATGGATGCTAGAGAGGGAACAAAAATCCCGGATGGACTTTCGCACACTGTTTTCACAAGAGAAATCAATTTCATATATGGATTCTCCTCCAAGTTTCCAGTGGGGTGGGATAACGATGAGTGGCTGTTAACCGTGAAAGAGCATTGCTGTAAGGTTACCATGTGCTATACACGGTATATAGTCTAGTCAATCTGTACAAAATAATGGCTTGACCTAGACTAAATTGCAAAAGAAACGATTTCTGTTGCAAATGTCTCCAGACACCATACTTAAAAACATATCAAAAAGGTAGAAAAAAAATAACTAGGTGAAATTGGCTAATATGCATACAAACAAAATGGCCGTCTTTACGGCTATTTTCAATAATAAAGGTGGGTACACACCCTGATATTAGTAGA
The DNA here is from genome assembly GCA_020650975.1 of Apostichopus californicus. Classification (NCBI taxonomy): domain Eukaryota; kingdom Metazoa; phylum Echinodermata; class Holothuroidea; order Aspidochirotida; family Stichopodidae; genus Apostichopus; species Apostichopus californicus. Next base: position 27,996 of record JAIPMN010022948.1, read on the forward strand.
TATTATGCACGTATCACATATTCTACATACATA
>JAIPMN010022952.1:0-19515 GCA_020650975.1 Apostichopus californicus
TACATAAAAAATATACAAATTTAAAACTAATTCTATGTTTCTGATTAATCATGCTATCAGGATACAAAATCTAGGAAATTCACTGCCATTAATATTATATCTGCAGACATAAAAATATATATATTCATAAAATTGAACAAAATGTTGAAAAATTCATTTCCTTGTTATGAATTCTGCTTTCAGGATGTTTTCAAATTTCAACTGCAAAATTCAGTAGGTGTACAGCAATTCTTTGAAACCGTCAAATTTTGAACCACCAGAATATTAATCCTTCAATATCATGCAGAGCTGTTATGAGCTTAAATTTTTTATGAGCTTAAATTTTTTACTGAAGAAAATTTCAGCTAGGTGGTGGATCTTCATGACAACTATACTCAATACAACTATACTGTAGAATGAAAAACTATCAACATAACAAGAGGCAAATGTTTGAGCCTTCATGTACAGTATATGAAAATCCTGCCAAAATAAGTAGATTAGTGACATCATGTTTCTATTTAATTGGCAACAGTGATGCCCTGTTTTCTATAAATTGGCAACACAATCTTGTCATCCACTGGCCGAGTAACATGAGCTCAAAGTTTCTATACTCTATCGCAAGACTGACTGAGTTAATACTCGTCTAGACTCGGCCAGATTAATGTTTCACTGAAATCATCTTTCCATGTATTAACATTCAGACGGTCAAATTTCTCGACGGGTACGTATGATTGAGTGTCTCGGCGGCTGACAGAAATACGTACTGATCGTCGCTCTGCTATAACTCATAGTATCGTTCCCGCACGTACGATCTGCATTTTACCCGACAATAGTTTGACGGCTACGTAGTTAAGGCGCAAGTTTTCCTCTCTCGATCATTAAAAAGGTGGCAATGATCGGAACAGACTCAATTTTTTTTCGAACACCTGCTTCAAAAGCGACAGCAAAACAGGTGAAGTGAATAATGAAAGCAGCATCGCTGGATGATACCATTGAAAAGTCAGAGAGAAATGTTTCAAACACCCCGATTATATTCATCAGTTGATTACTGTACACTATTAGCACAGCTAGCTACAGTCGGTATTTAGACACTAGTGTACAGTCAGTACATACAGCTGCGGTCAATACCCACAGCACAGTGTACAAACAATACAGCGATGGACATCTCAGGTCCAGCTAAAGATATCAAGGTATCACTTTCATTACTGTCTGCATTTTGTAGCGACAAGCAGAAAACTTCACTTGCAAGCAACGGAAAGCTAACTTTTTCAGAGCGTGACACACGGTTTGGGGCGAATCTTCAATGCCTTTAAACCTTGAAAACTGTTTTCATTGTGCGTTTTCCCCATGAGCTAGCTGTGAAGTGTACATGTGGTGTATACCTAGCTATATCGGCTTATAGTCTGTCGATGTTTAAAGGGACGCCGCTCCTGGCTCCCCCCGATCCAGGTACAGTACTAGACATCCTTCTGTTTACTACTGGCCTAGATGTCCCGTTACCGGATTAGTTCCAATACATGTGATTGCCATTGACATTTTAGTAACAGTTAAACCAGGGAGCTGCTACTCTAGCAGCTCCCTGGTTAAACGGTTGGCTATGTTGTCTATCAAATTTATGACTCATAGGATATACACACTTTAATCATAAATCAATACTTACCTTGTGAACTATGGTAAGTAAATTGATTTTTGTACCATTTTGTTTATTTGATTTCAAGGTAACAACATTTCAAGGGTGGTCTTGTCTTTGTCAGTGGTACAGTCTGAAGGTCATGTGACATGGTGACCCCTAAATGGTGAGAACACCTATTATTTGAACATCATATCTCAATATCAGGAAACAAAAACAAGCCTCTAGACAAAGGAATTGGTGCTTTCTGAGAATATTGTCTCGGGGGAAATATCAACTCATATATGTACAGCAATGGAAACATTTTATCTCTCAAGGAAGCTATGAATTGGGCTGACTATCCTTGTTTTTTGGTTGTTTTTTCCCCGATGCATAACGTAGAATTACTTATTCCTTGAAAAATTTAAACCAAGAACTGAATAACTTGCATTATTGAAAAGGTTACCTAATTCTGCCAAAGGGCGGGATAGGAACAATTTTGCTAAAATTAACCATTCTTAATAATTGGTATACATAGCATGAAGGTCATGTGATGTGGTGACCCCTAAAGGGTGAGAACCCCTTTAATTTGAACATCATATCTCAATATCAGGAAACAAAAACAAGCCTCTAGACAAAGGAATTGGTGCTTTCTGAGAATATGGTCTCGGGGGAAAATATCAACTCATATGTACAGCAATGGAAAAATTTTAGCTCTCAAGGAAGCTAGGAATTGGGCTGACTGTCCATGTGTTTTATAGTTTTTTTTTTCTGATGCATAACATAGAATTTCTTATTCCTTTAAAAATAAAAACCAAGAACTGCATAACTTGCATTATTGAACAGGGTTACCTAATTCTGCCTAAGGGCGGGATAGGAACAATTTTGCTAAAGTTAACCATTCTTAATAATTGGTATATACAGCATGAAATGGCTATGTAGACAAAGTTTAATTAGAAATGGCAGTCTTTAAAAAGTGTCATTATAATAATTATAATTTGATGTATTAAAATTATTATCATTTCAATAATTTTAAGCAAAGAAAAAAATAAAGAAATGTAAACACATTTTATAATTTATATCAGTGTGATGCCAAAGACAAAAGAACTATCATTGTCACCAATCAAATGATATCATTCAGACCCATCATTCCCAACTCTTGGTGATAAAATGTCTATTAATCCACCAGAATGTTATTTTCTGTCTGTCACTGCTGTAAATTGGCCTAGCCTCATATATTTTGCTTCTACTTCACTGTCTGGGTTCAAACCAATCTCCTTTTATAGCAAACCTGGCTGCCGATCTCTTCTTAAAGTAGTAAGTCGATCAATGACGAGTACCGAGCGGGGAATGATGAATGATGTATAGATCGCACGGTGGGTCTCAGGAACATTCTAAAGAGGACGCAGTCATTATAAATGGTCCTAATGTACTGTAGGTAATATTCTGTTCTGTTTACTTATCTCTGAATCTAAGTATACAAGATGGCGTGCAAGTTAGCGATGACAGTTATTCCAACATGTTGGATGAACTTGCATTACTGTATATATAAAGACACACGCTGGAGGATTCCACTCATTTGTGCAGTTTGGTCTGAACGAATAAGGTGATCGATGTAGACAAGTTAAAGTGCTTTAAAAACAACCAAGTCTGCCACAAATTACTTTTAAAAGGATTGTCTGGTGGCCCAAAGAAGTTACCTTAAAAAATAGTAATTAATTTTCCAAACATGTTGTCAAAGTATGAGAACGCTAATGTTGCGTTTGACAGAGAAACGATTTTTTAATCGTTAAGGATAGACATTTCAAATATGATTGAACAGTACAGAACGTGACGTCAGCTATGCTATTGCAGATTGCTACATAACCCACGCTCCGCACAGTACCTATACGGTAATCACAACAAAAACAGCGTTTGTATACAGATACATTTCTTCCTTAATTTCCGGTGAAATTTCTTAAAAATTAGATATGTTTTCAAAAACTCCTTAAGCCGCCATGTACTAGATCGGTGGTTCCGTGGTCTTTGTGTAACACAAGGTAAATTTTAACAGCAGACTCTGAGTTGTCCAGGCTATACATTGCGCTATCCAGCTCCAACGCGAAAAATGTTCGTACGTAAGCTATACTCAAACGTTGACAATCGGACAGTTCTGCGAAGCCTAAGCTTCTCAGTGCTACATTCTGCTCTGACAACGATTCGATCAATTTCTTCAATAATTTCCGGTGAAATTTCTTATAAATTAGATATGATTTAAAAAACTCCTTAAGCCGCCATATATGTAGTAGATCGGTGGTTTCGTGGTCTTTGTGTAACACAAGATAAGTTTTAACAGCATGCTCTTCGTTGTTTATACATCGCGCTATCCAGCTCCAGCGCGAAGAATGTTCGCGTGTATGGGCTATATACTCGAACGTTTACAATCGGACAGTTCTGCGATGACATCGATTCCGCCAAGTTTCATCTTTCGGTTTAACGAATACTTTTCAAGTTTCCTTTACTGTTAATTTGATCCGTGAATTTTATTTCAGCGATTTCGAAGAACAGGTTTATGAACTGTGGTTTGAGTGTGAGTGTACTATGTGCAACGCTATACAAGTACACCAACTGAGCATCGTAGTATATACATTCGCGAGTATGTACGTTATATATATGAGGCAATCCAATGTGCTTACACGTGAGTTTATTTGCTGCGAAATTGGGAGTGCTAACTTCAAGTCGCCTGTTTTGCCTATCTGCAAGCACTACGTCAATCACCATATTGAAGCGTTCGAGCAAACGGTACTTTTGGTGAGAAACTGGTGAATTTGAAAACCAGATTTCTACAAGAAGAAAACGTCGAATGGGGACAATTTTTACATGGCTTGAAAGAGAAAAATAATAACTACAAGGACAATGTATCAAAATCTTCCACCAGACAATTCCTTTAAATAATTCATCCATTATACAAACATTTTTCTTTTCATATTTAGCCAAAATGACACAGCATTTAAACACAGTTAATGTTTAAGAACTTTTAGTTGAATTACTGCACTGTATTAAACTGTAAATTCTGGGAAGTTTGATAGAGAAGTAAGTCTTCACATTGTGTAGAACCATGTTACTTTAAACTAGCTGTCTAGAAGTAACTTGATCCCATGATGACTCATGACACACACTTTGTGTTCAGTTTCTCCCGCTGGCAATGTGTCAAAGGAGAGAACATTTTACTTCATCTCAGCTGACTCCTTCAAGACTTGATCCAGCAGAGCACAGGCAATCTGAATTTCAAGGCTATTACAAGTGCTTGTGTGGTTGGTTTACCAGTCAATTTTGAAGCCCTAGCACATGTGTCTATATAGTACTGTGTGTTGGCTATAAAGTACTGTAGGTTAAATATGTACTGACATTTTACCTGTGTAAAGTGATTGAAGGTCAGGTCAAGGTCTAATTTACACTGTTTGACTCAGTCAAAACAAAAACAGCTTCCCAGTTCAAAAGTTCAAGACTGATTTCACACTAAATCCGCAGCAAGGGATCTGATCCAGATCTGATCCTAGATCTGCAGCAGGGGATTTGATCCGGATCTGATCCTAGATCTGACTCTAGATCCGCAGCAGGCGAACTGATCCTAGATCTGCAGCAGGGGATTTGATCCGGATCTGACTAGATCCGCAGCTGGGGATCTGATCCAGATCTGATCCTAGATCTGCAGCAGGGGATCTGATCCGGATCTGATCCTAGATCCGCAGCAGGCATGATTCTAGATCCACAGCAGGGGATCTGATCCGGATCTGATCCTAGATCTGCAGCAGGGGATCTGATCCGGATCTGATCCTCATGCAGCTTGATTTCAACTAACCTATCGCACATGAAAGGTCTTGCACTAAGGATCTGATCTCAGATCTTCTTACCCCTCCCTTGGAAGAAGATCAGATTCGAGCTCGAGATCAACATGACGAGTGTGAGAGCTTGGTGGATCACGATGACATTTGGACGTCTATGTCCTGTTTATTGAGTACAGAGCCCAGCTGATTACAAGGTTGCGTGCACACTGTCATCTGTGGAAAGCATCGACACGACTTGCTGTATAACTGACTGCTAGTTGATCTCCCGGTCCGCTGGCCGATCACCCCCCATTAGGATCCAGAAAGTAAATTAATCCAAGTTGCTTAGGATTGTTTCATCTTCTTTTGTTGTTGTCATTCGAGTAAAATACAAGTATGCTTGAAAACTAGAATGTCAAACATGTTGTAGCTCAGTTTTATAATGCAATGTTCAGTGACTAATGCACAATCGATCATGTTTCAAACACTGATCATAAAAGTAATTCCATTCTATGTTGGTCGGTGTGTAGACAGATAACCCATCAATTTGAGATATATTGAGGCTTGTCACAAAACTGGCAGGGACCCCATTCTGGAAGCTTGTAGTAACTGCAATAATAAATACTTCCTTTGGAGGAGAAACACTTTCAAAGACTTTGGTCTTAGCTTGACTTTGAAAAAGACATCATGACCTCATTGGCCTCATTTCCCATTATCATAAAACAAAGTTGTCTAAACAAACTTCATTGTTGAAAATCGGACAGAATCCATCCACTACTTTGCAATAAACTCCTAAAATGTGGAACAATTGAGTAATATACTTAGCCATTTGGCCCATAATTACTTCTGGTTTTGACAATTCATATCACAAAAGTCATAAATTTCCATTAATTTCATTGATATCAAACCCTGGGCAAAGTTTGACCCTAGGGTTTGACTTATCTACTGTATGGGCAATGCTCTTGGTACACTGTGATAATTATTTTTTTAAGATTCCTTTGAAAACTATATCACTTTCCAGTTAATTACATCCTGAAATGACCTTTGACCTCTTATAAGTTGATGTACAAATTTTATGCCCCTTCTGCATCCACCCACAGCTTCCACAAATTTTTATCCAGATCAGATTAAAACCCTTGGAGAATAAACCTACCGTGACCCCAAATGACCTTTGACCTACTTGATGTGCAACCTTAAACGAAGCCCCTGACATGGGCAACAACTTACATCAAGACTGAGCAAATCAGAAATGGCCCTATGAGCAACAGCCTTTCAACTGATGTTGACAGACAGACAGATATATATAGACAGACAGACAAATAGATAGACAGATAGACAGAGAGGAAGACACTTTGCAATGGCTTTAATTACATTGGCTAAGAAAATTGAGCTAAAATTGGAGCTGAAAACACAATGGATAAGAAAAGAAAGCACTATTATAGGATAAAGATTTAAACTTAAAACTTACAAGTGCAACAAGTGCCTGCAACAAGTGCTCCTATTGGAACAAAGATTGCAACAAGGTAACATAAAAGAAATTCTCAGAAATCTGTTGTATCTTAGATTATGATATCTTTATTTCCTAGAAATTGGCTGGACTTTAACCATGCAATCATCAAACAGTACTTGACGACTGGGACTATAAACCTTTCAAAATCTATCTATGAGGCCCTCCTTACATGGTAACCGCTAGAAGTGTTATTGACTTTCGTGCATACCTGTTCGTTGTAGATGAATAGGCCTTCCTTTCCTTTCTCCTTTAGGAAGAGGGTTCCCTCGAATCCATATTTCGGAATGAAGACCTGCAGAGCATTCTTGCGGACGAACAAGATGTAACCATCTTCGACCGTGACTTTATTGCGAAAGAAAATCTGCGGGAACAGGAGGAAAAAGGAGGCAAATAAACATCAGGCGTCGATAATAACACTGCAATCGTTTCTTGGCAGATCATGTTAAAAGTGGTTTCTGGGCCGGTCCTTTGTGGAGTACATGCTGCTATGCTGTACAACGTGGCTCCAGATAATTTTTCAGTAAATTAGCCAACAGTACAGAAGGGAAAAGGGTAAGCCTCAGTCAAGGTTCTAATTAAAGGAATCAAAGTGTAAACAAACGTCAGTGGCAGTAAACTATGTGCCCCTTTAGTCAACTTGCCATCTATGTTCCCCCCTCCCCACCCCATAATTATCTCTAGTGTCACACCAATTACCGGCCTGCCTCATTATCGGTTAATCCGCCGATATTGCTGTTACCGGTCCGCTATCGCTCTCTGAAAATGTATTTATAAATATGTACACTGATACCAATATGGACCCCCTTAGATCAGGTCGAGAAGGTCAGTGACAGCTGGCTGTTGTGATGGCCAGTCACATGTGTTTAATTATCTATATAATTATGATGATAATGTTGACGATGATGATAACAAACATGGCATCTTTGATCACAACATAGCGCAGCTGAAATCTGTATATGCTGTAATCTAGCTGACAATCTCTTTGTCCACACATCCTTGTTGTCTCTATGGCATTGTCTCTATTTAGTAAACATTGATTCCATCTACAAACAAAGACACTGTTGACTTTAGACACTTGTAAACAAAGAGGCAAGATGTGACCTACAGATCAAGAAAGGTCAAACTGCAAATGTCAATATATTGAAGAAAACACTCGAATCCCCCAATATTTAAGGGACTTAAATCTGAGTACACGCACACACCCTTTGGGTATAGGTACTGATGAATCTGCAGGGTACCAATTAAGTACTTACAGTAGTACTGCATCCAGGACAAACCCCTGAGTATGATGAGCGTACAACTGTAAGAATATATGTGGGTAGTGTAGGGTGATTGTCAGTTTATGAACTGAGGCACCAGGAATGTTCTCTGAACAATCGATATACCACTCACGTCAGTGACAAAAAGAATGGCCCAAAATACCTCCCTCGCACCAGAAAAACATCCGTGGGATAAATAGTATGGACTTTTAATCGGTCTATAAAGGTTCAATTCCTACATACTTGATTTTCTGGGGTGTTGAAGTTTTTCAATTTCATAAATCCTTTTATATACATGCCATCTCACACATATAATTACTTACTTATAAAGGACAAAGTTTGGTTATAAAGGACAGCTTCCTATGACATTGAGAATTTAATGAAGAACACAGAACTGATGTTAACCTTTAAACAGCTAACATCGGGCAACCTTGATTTCCTTTTCCCCATGTAATAGTTCCTTCCTGTACCATGCACAGGTACAGTATCCAATTGCAAAGGATCATGGTGTGAGGGTAATACTTATAGCTCATGTTTCTTTCCCACTTTTGGTATCCTTCTGGGCCTATTGCACACATGTAAATATCATATAATACTTTCATATATACATATATAGATACAGTATATATACAGTATATATTAATTGCTTATAGTTTTGTTTGTGTTTACAATATAGCAGAGGCTAGATCTGAACAAGGTAATTCAATCATGCATGATAAACTTCCCTCCTTTCATATATATTCTACAGAGATCCTTCTGAAAGCCAACTACGTAGACGTAGACGTGGGTGTGAAATTGTTAGGTTAATGCATGCATCATGGCCGGTTGAAATATTGGTGGAACAGGTTCAATTTGAGCCATCTCTATCACATCAGTGTCATAATCAATGGAATAACCGATATTGATGCTGATGGTAGCTATAGGCTATTAATCAAAGTATTTGCAGAGCTCCCAACTGACCTGCATTTCGCGGGTTGGACCCGCATTCTAACACCCAAACCCGCTGACCCGCGCAAGTGTCCGAAAAACCCGCATTGTAATTGTCAAGTATACATAGAAAAAATTGCATCAAATTTTGACTTAGCAACCATCGTTTCTTTAGCATTTAGCATAATAGAGTATAAAACCTCCTTTACAGCATCATTTGAACCTCCAATTAGCCTATATTTCTTTTCATTGGGGCGAGCAGCGAACATTTTCATGCCACGGGAAAGAATGAATTATCACCTACTATTCAATTTATTGATGTTACACACAAAAAAATGCATATTTCTCAGAAAATTTTGGGTGACAAAAGCCTTCCTAAGTGCCACCATTTTACATGTAGGCATCACCAGGATTCAGTCCCTCCCCTTATACCCCTCCCCCAGGACGGCGATTCGTGGCATGGACCAGCATTTGCCTTCTCAAGAGTTGGGAGCTATGTATTTGTATTGATCAGTGAAAGGTTAGATGGGAAATTACAAATGTATGCAGACTGCATCTTAGTTTTCTTCATTTATACATCTTCTCTTTAAAACTTGTCTCTTTGGGGAAGGGTGGGGGGGGGGTGTTGAAGGGTATGGGAAGGAGGTGGGAAGGGGAGAGTTTTGGTAAGTGGTTAAGGCATTGGACTTGTGACCTAAGACTTCTAGGTTCGAGTCCGGGCCAGATCTTTAGGTTTTGTCCTTCAGCAAGGCACTGTATCTCCATTGCCTCTCTTCACCCGAATCCATCAATCGAGGTAACTTGTAAATTAAGTTGCATGCTCCCGGTTTGTGGCTGCACACTATGGGAAGTTCCCCAGGGGACAGTTAGATGTGGTGCACTGTAGTGCCCCAGGGAGGGATTGTTTGAATTATGCACACTCTGGTGTGCGGCTGTGACAAGTTATTAATGACCATGCAGGGATTAGGTTGTAAAGTCATGTGTGAGGGCCTTGGCCTCAAACAAGACTGTAAACCTTCAACTTTTAACATTTAGGAGAGAGGGGAGGGAAATGGAAGGGATAGGGGAGGAAGAGAGGGGGGAGAGCTGAGAGGGGAGATGGGAAAGGGGATGGAGATGGGCAGGAACAGGAGATGGACAGTAATAGGAGATGGACAGTGAGAGAGGGATAAAGGGAGAGATTGAGGGAGGATGAGGGAGTGAGAGATGGAGGCAGGGGTGAGAAGGGGAGATCAAAAGAAGGGATGGGAGAAGGGATATGAAAAAAGAGGAAGAAACTTCAAAGTAGAGGAAGGGATGGTAGTAACCATAGATTGTTGAAACTAAAGTGTTTAATGTCATCATAATTGGTTCCTAAAACTTTCCTCATCTCCTCCCCACTAGTTTCCATCCCATAATTCCCTGATCTCTTTCCCCCCTTTCTATCCCCCTCTTCCGATCCCAATCCTCTCCCCTCCCAATATGCAGCCATAATGGTCACACACACAGAAATTTGCCACAGGTCTGTGACATACAGTATATCACCATTTACAGTAATTGCATTCCTATAGACTGGCACTAATTATGAGGGTTAAATCCTTCAGGAAAACAAAACAAATGATTGCTTGAAATTGAATTAATATTTGGTGAGCTATAGTTAGAGGGACATGATATAAACAGAGGGACATGATATAAACAGAGGGAACTAATTCTCAGCCTGCATGTCATGAGTTACAGTATATCTACGTGAATAAACAACATAAAATTTTGATGACAAACAGCCTTATGATAAGAATGAAACAAAATCCGCAACCATATCCTATTATTATTTATCATCATAAAAACCATATATATCTGTGGAAATCAGATATAAGATACATCATGTCAGGTAAACATCTAAGAACAAAGATGAACTGCAATTTATGGAAACCTATGAACGTTTTAATATGATATAGATGTATAGATGTACAGTATAAATATCATATGACACACCCACACACACATCTGTTGCCATTGATATCATATAGAGCTCTATGATGGAATATATACCAGCATTTATTGATTTATCTTAAACTTTGTTAAAGGGGGTCTGAGTAATGTATAGTATTCACCTCAGGAGATTCCCTATTGATTCTCTATACAGGAAAACAATGACTGGAGCAAAGGGTCATACATGCAGAAACAACCACACTCCCCCTTTAATACCTTGATTGGGCAATGTGCAGAATATCTATATTCCGGGTCAGCTATTTGTCCACATTAAGCTCTGCCTTTTGACAGAGTGCCATATTTATCCACTTTATTTCCATGTGCAAATTGTATGTATACTGAACAGATCTTGATTTGTATGTGTGTGAATTCATGAAACATACAATTGCATTGTTATCATACTCGTTTTACTCCGCGAGTTGATACATCCTTACTCGTGTATTCTCTGTTTATCGTCTTACGCTGTGAGAGTATGTTTGTCTTTACTCGTATACTCTGTGTGTTCATACATGTGTACATCGTGCATGTTCATGTACATCGTAACTTGTTTTACTCCGCGAGTTGATACGTCCTTACTCATGTATTCCGTATTTATCGTCTTAGTGTATGTATGTCTTTGCAGGTATACTCTGTGTTAATACATACATCATGCATGTCCATGTTTATGTACATGGTAACTCGTTCTTCTCCGCGAGTTGATACATCCTTATACTACAGTAACTCATACAGAGAGCTGTGTTTAAATTGATACACCTCATATGTGTACATACTCATTTTACTCAGTGAGTTCATCCATCCTTATACTAACTTATACAGAGAGCTGTGTTTAAATTGATACACCTCATATGTGTAAACTCATTTTACTCCATGAGTTTATACATACTAACTCATACAGAGAGATGTGTTTCAATTGATACACTTCATGTGTAAACTCATTTTACTCCGTGAGTTGATACATCCTTATACTTAAAGAGCTGTGTCTAATTTGAAGCACCTCATATGTGTATACTCATTTTACTCTGAGCTAGGATATATCTTACTCACTCACTCAGTAGCGGAGCGTCCATACAGTCAGGGGGGGCGGATGCCCCCCCCTGACGGACTCAAATGGACTGCTGGCGCCCTTTTCAGCTTTTTACTTATTTGCGATTATTGACTTTTTTATTGCGCTCTCATCTACCTATTGACATTTGTCACATTTTGTTGGTGTAATTTTCTGACAAAATGGCGATAACACCTATTTATTCTTTGTTTATCTGCAAATTAGCAAGGCCCGGAAAGGGTCATTTCCGGCGATCTAGAGTGTATCTTTACTCAAAAAATTTCTGTATGCTCCGCGCCAACCAATGGTGGCGCTCCGCTTAGATAGTGTCGAAAGCGCCCCTACAGACCATTCTCGCCCCCCCTGACCAATACCCCTAGCTCCGCCACTGCACTCACTCTGTTTAATCATGATTGTCTTACTCTTTTTCACTCCATGTATTTCTACACACTTTGCACACTGCATCACATGTGGTTTGTCATAATTATAACCCTGACTTCATACATGTATATCAACGTTGTTGCATTTAATGTATTGTTTCTATACCCACCCAATCCTCGATCTGTAGTCTATTCCAGCAATGACCCTGAAATAATTGACTAGGGTGGTGTTACTGAACCATATCAATAACAGACTGTTTTGATTTAGGTATGGTGTTGGTGTTCAACATCTGTTGAGTTGACAATGAACAACTCAACAAGCTTGCAGTATATATTGTGTGGAGGCATCTGTGAGTGCATTGGCGCGATACAGCTATCACCGCAATTTAAACACAAACAGCTGTTTGACTTGTCTATAACTGGTCAACAGTAATACAACTGTAACCTTTCTGTATTTGGGGCCATTGGTAACTTCATATTCCAAATTGGCCAGATAACATGCACATACCCCTTTATAAAGTGAACTTGTATAGTTTATATGCATATATGCATGTACAAAACGTACTGGATAATAATATCTTAATTATATCTGAATTAAATCTGTGTCAAAATTATCGATGTGAACTTATACAGATCTCTTCCAATTATTCATGGCATTTGGCCAGCTGATTTAATTTATTACAAATAATTTAAGTCACTGCTTTAAATTTCGACCCGGATGCGTGCATGTGAATTAAGTCACTTATCATCTCGAGCATTTCTCAAGCAATTCTCATTTCAACGCATGTGTGTGTCAGTTGGCAGGTTACCTTCTGTAGTAGCACAACTCGAGTTAGTTTGATACTGACAGCTGCAAATGTCCATTCCGTTGCCCCAATTTTGGTGGTTATTCAAGTTCCACAAATTTATTAATCGGTTGAACTTGAAAAACTATATATACAAGCCATCCACCTGGTGCCCTAGCTGTAAGTTCTATATCCTTTTATTACATGACGACTACAGAAGATGCCATAAACAAGATTAAGATCAACACCGTCCCGGATGTAAACACAATCTTTTCAAAATTAACAATTTCCACAACCTTCATTGTTCGCCCCGAAAACATGCATGAAGACGTCCGAGACGATAAATCTTGATCCATCTGGCGGCCAAGAAACATATACAGTACTTATTTAGGAAGCCTGTTTGCATGCACATCATGTACAAAAACGTCTGTTACTCAAATTAATAACAAAGACATTCCAAGCAAAACAGAAGATGGTGACTAAATCAGTTGCGAATTTAATGAGGTTCCAAGACATTACCTTGGGGAATTACTCATTAAAATTCAAGGTTCAGACACAGTACAGTAGACAGACAGACAGACAACAGACTATACACACTCTCTTTTATCTATAAATGTCTGTAGGGCATAGACATAATCCAGCCCACCTCTGTAGACAAGTCCCTATAGTGTCTTTCAGAAGGGATCTGTAGGGATATTGGTTGAAACTGCTACAAGAAATTTGAACCATATATGTAAACACAAGTGGCTGAGAAGTAATTTCAGTGTACTTAATAGTCCTTTCAGCCATGTACAGTAGTAAACTGCATGGCCTACTTTCTGTGAGGTAAATCTCCGAAGACTAATGAATGCCTTTAGTGAGCTAGGAAAGCATTGCACATGTGATGTATGTGTATGTGAGCATATTTGATGGATAAATTCTGGAAAGAGCACCTACAGGCTACAGTAGGGTGACACACAGAACTACATGTGCAAATGATGAGTAATAGACCTATGTATGCATAATGCCTCTTGATGGGAAGGGAGGTTCCTAGAGGATTGGGATGAAAGATAAGAATATATAGAGGGGTTTAAATTAGAAGGAGAGGTTGATGTGGGTAACATATACTGTACTGTGTCCTGTACATTCAAGCAGGGACAGTGCTTGAAGTGTATATAAATACATGGTTTATAACCATATTATGAAATATTCGGTTACAAAGTGAGGTTACGCCCATGCCACAAAAGAAATATGCCAATTACACAAAGAGAACTAAAATAATATGGCAGCAGGTTAATCCAGGTGAAAATTAGGGCAGATGGAACAAGGGGCAATTAGGCCCAGTAGCAACTATATGTACATTTTGTAGTACCGGTATGCATTCTTTTTTTTTTGCATTAATGCTTAATTCACCTAAACGCATGTAACAATGAATGGAGATTAACCAATTATTTGGGCAAGCTGTTCAGTGTTGGTGTACATACACTTGCATAGTAACACAGTAAATATTTACTCTTTAAGTATTTCTATGACACTGCTTTTCATGTCACTCTACCCTGTTGTGATATTAGCTTTGTACAGCAGACCTCTCGTCATAACAAGTTAATTTAAATATATCTCACAAGTATTACCTATACAGTGTATCTATGTAGATAAATGTCAGAACTCTTTTCCATCAACGTAACACACACGTTGTCCAAGAAATTCGCATTTGGCCACACTGCTTTTATAATCCAATCAGCAGGGAATGGTCAACACCTATTTAAAATGTTTGACCTTGACCTCATCTCTGTCCACGCTTGGTTTTTTATCTCCTTTGTAAACAAACAACAAAAACTCTGGATTCTTTTCAGAACAGCAAAAAGGATACTAATTAATTTTTTTTTTTAAATATAATTCAATGATTTAAGTTGAAAACCACACACTGTATTTATATATGTAGTGCCGCTGGGGACACAAAAACAAGAACGCAAATTAAAAATAAAACTCAAACAATTGTTATGAAAATCTCCACCGTAATATATAATCTCCCTCTGGGTCAGGCAGTTTCACTGGGTATAATAGCCAGCAAATACAACAAAACAATACAACAAAACAAGTATACAACTGATTAATTGTCAAGATTTGTGAATAGTGTAAAAATTCAAGAAGAATTTATATGACTTAAGCCAAAAACAAGAGAGGGCAGTGGAAGAAAAGAAAAAACTCTTTCATTTACTGCTGCCTATATTCCTGGCAGAAATAGTTGCAGCATCAACTAAGAACTGACAAATTTACGTTTACAAATACAGAACAATAAATAACGAACATTTTTTTCGATTATGAATAACGAACCTTTTTTCCAATTATGAAAAACGAACCTTTTTTCAATTATGAATAACGAACCTTTTTTCCAATTATGAATAACGAACCTTATGACTAAAGAACCGTTTTTCTAATTATGGATAACGAACCTGATGAACAATGAACCTTATGAACAATGAACCTTATGACTAACGAACCTTATGACCAATGAACGTTATGAGTAACGGACCTTATGAATATCGCGCTGCTCCCAGAGCAAGGACCAGAGAGAGAGCATGGCAGGACAGAGATGGTGAAAAGAGGAGCAAACAGGGTCATGTGACAGAATGAATCAAGGTTACATTAGCAGAAACAACGAGGGTCTTTGTTTTAAGAAAAGTTTATCAAGTAGGGGAAAGGAAACTCCTCCCAAGAATGGGAAAAAATAAGGGATTTTTAGGGAAATAGGATAATTGTCACATCCCTACATATAACAGAGCATCTAAGGTAAAAATAACACCATTCTTCCATGGGGACTACAATTGGCTCTTTCCCTCATAAAGTAAGATTAGTTATAAACTGTTTCAGGCAATATCTTTCCAAAATACATTTTCCTTGATTTGAAGATATATATCTGAATGTACTCCTTTCTACAGACTTCAGCTGATTCTCATTTTATAGATTTAACTATTGACAAGAACCCACCTGTTTTACCAGGGTTTTTGTTAAGAAATGTAGTAGGTGGGTCAAGTTGAAAAGTAGGCGGGACTGTCTGTACGCAGACATGGGGGAGGGGTCTAAGGGTAGGGGGGTGCCAGAAAATTGCAATTTAAAAAGTCTCTAGATGCAAAATGGTGCAATATACAGCTGTTTGGTCAATGATATTGTCCCCTCCAAATCACCCCTTTCTTCTGTCCTATTTTTCTTTTTTTCTCCTCAATTTTTTTGTAGTAGCATACCGAGAACCTTATTCAGGGAATCCGGAAATGGGTTAAGGGCATGTTGAGTGATGTCATATTCCTAGTCGGTTTCGTCGTTGCGTAGGGAGTATATGGGGGGAATAAGTAGGCTAGTAAAAAAAGAAACTGATAGCAGCAACTGGTTCATTTGAGCGGGGAAATTACATAAAGCAAGTGATAAACCGGTCTGATTGTGGTTGTGGGTTGTAATAATTTTGAACCATGTTAATTGTATGTGCGGCGTGTACTTGCGTGGGTAATATCACGGTGAATCCTGATCCCTTACATTTTTTTTTTGATTTTTTCGTCATTTTTTTTTTTTATTATTTTTTTTTTTACTGAGCGTCGCAAAGTAGCCAGGTCATGTACGTGCAGTAGGCAGGTCATTTGACCCGGGGCCCGGCTACTAACGTAAACCCTGTTTACATATATTCTACCAGCTCAATAAATAAAAAAATGAAAAAAATTAAATATATTGATAAATAATAAGCACACACATGGATGACATTCAACCACATCTCTCCTCCTTGAAATATTTTGAATGAATTCTAAAACGAACATGTCATAAAAAGGGCCATGTAAGTCTCACTAGGTCATACCTGTTGATTTTTCCACTGCTTTGATATCACACCTAATATGGTCTGTATATATGCTAGACTTGTTCGTCCAGCCACTTTGATTAGACTGCTAGAGTTTGATGGGTTATTTCTACAAAAAACAGCGCTAACCTAGCAGTGCATGGTGTAACATGGTCTATACCATATACCATATACATCAAAATTAATTTTGTGCCCATGATCTAACGCCCTCATCCTTCAATTCTGATGCTAGTAACAGGTCTCTTTAAAGTGCTAATGTGTCATGTGATATGATTGGTTTATGATAACAATGATGACAATTTCGTCAGTCACTTAACTAGACCATCGGGGATCACCAAACAGCTTAGTAATCCCTTTGTAGTTATCACCACTAATATTACTATTCAGCACTAACATTACTGGTGATATTTGTGGCATAGGTTTGTCATTATAGCAGTCCTTAATCTTCATGCAGAAGGAAGTTTAAGCCTATGACAGTTATTTTGATCATTAATCTGTTTGTACATTACCATTCAGTGTCGGCCTAAATGTCGTGGCGATATCAGCCCCATGTCAGCCCTATGTTTTTATATGGGTTAATAGTGCACTTCCTCTAAGTATTGTTCACTTGCTTAGATCTAAATCTTAAAACTCTAAATCAGTTTCTCTTTGACTGATTATGAATATGTTTATAGATCATGTTCGGCTGGATCAATCATAAGCCACCATTACAAGTGTACTCTAGCTGTATTCAGGAAATTTAGTTGTATACAAAAAGAATCCTCGCCTTATAATAGGTGCAGCTCTGTTCAAATTTAATTAAAGCTAGGCCCTACAGACTATACCAACTATTCACCATAGGAATTCTTTTGACAAACAAATCAAAGAGTACGTTGATACAGGCCTTCGAGCTATTGAGTTTCTAGAGTTTAGAGCAAATAACAACGGACTATATATATAAATTTCCAACCGTTTCTATGAAAGTTTGAAAGAACTTTTAAAGTGCAGAGAATGAACTCAGCGTACTGTGAAGTCTTTAGCCCGACTCCTAAAGCTATGGAATTCGGGTAAAAACCTGTTGTTGTAATGTACCAATTAATTTATATTGTTTCCTTTTCGAGCACCATCAGATAGCAACAGCCCCTCCATATGGCACTGTAGCATAGGCGTAGGAGGCGGGGGGCTGCAGCCCCCCCCCAACCAATTTTTTTGGGTGAAAATTCGGGCAATATGATGAGAATTTTTCGGGCACCTACTGAAAGAAAATAATTTGCAGTGTGTTTTTCAATGGCTAAAGTGATATTATTATTATCATTATTTTTGTTACGAATTCCCCAATAATTATAACCACTATGGAAGGGTAATAACACGGGAAATGATTGTATGTTATTTGCATGCGATGTAATAACCGATGCATGCCTATATGATATGCACATTAAGATGTTGAACGCGCGCAAAAAATGTTGGTTATATTTTTCGGGCAAGTCGTTACAGCCCCTCCAAATCAAATTAGGCTCCTACGCCAATGCACTGTAGTATAAAACTTTGTAAAACTAGCTGCTTGAGTTGTAAACAAGATCATAACAAGCTTTTTCTACTTGTGTCATGGCTATTTGTTCAATGCTGATTCACCGCTGGGATCATGTAAACAGCTCTCTTAACTACCTCGATCGATGAGGGAAGACAAGATCTCAATCCACATTGCTATCTCACACACGTACGAACGATGCCAATGTTGTGTTAATTGGCCTACTTTCTATCAACTTCAACATTACCCCGGAATTTAACAAATAAACAGTGCAAGTTTGCATGGATTCTGGAGATCGCTTTTGCCAGTTGGGACAACATGTAACACATTTTTACATCCCGATGCCCTCTCCAAAAACATAAAGATGTGTAGAGCTGTTTTGCTTCTTCAGTACACTGCTTTGATGACACACGGCTCAGGTAATATAAGCCATTGCTATACAATGTATGAATATTTACTCCCGGGTAAAAGTATAATATGTACTGCAAACCAACTACCTTTAATTCACTGTATGCTTTTTCAGCCATACAGTCACATACAGAAGTACATTGATCAAGCTGTTCTCAAAGTACCATGCAAACCCAACTATATTTCACTGTTCTTTACCATGAAAAACATCAAAACAATTCCAAGTATTACCCCTAGGGATGTAAAATGGTTGACCTTTTAAGGTCATTTTCAGTGCTTCATGCAGGGTCTTGTGTAAACAACACATGCCTCACAAAATCCAAACAACACAGCTGAACATTGTGAATAGCAGGCTCACAGAAGTAGATGTGATGGTTGTATGGGTAACAGCTAGTTCTGACTAGTTGTGTTAAAGCAGCATTTTGCGTCGTTTTCTATGATTTTTCTCAACCTCACTGACTCCACTATGCCATAACGACATACATAACTAGCTTATCTATTTAAATCTTACTTCA
>JAIPMN010022958.1:0-18730 GCA_020650975.1 Apostichopus californicus
TATTATGCTAAATATTAGCTGCAGTTACTTGCTACCTCTCTTTAAGGCAGTGTTTCCCAACATGGTAGTAAAGTATCCATAGAGGGATAAATGAGCTAATTTTGGGATACACTACTTCTGATGGGAGTGGGGAGAGGGGGGGGGGGTATTGTTTGTATGGAGAAGGCAACATCAAGTTAGTTATTTAGGTAAGAATGACAGTAAGATTACTGTTTTCTATCGTTTCCACTAAAATGACTGTGGTATGAATTATTTCTTTCAAATACCCATACATAGAGACTATAATAACAAGGTTACACAGTTGGCATTGCGTATACTGTACACTGTAATACAGTATGAGGAACAACTGCACAAAGGAATACTGTGAACATATTCACTGGTGCTTTTATGTCTAAAAAAGGAAATGAACATTATACCCAATATAGCAAAGCACTATATATAACAGCTAATACTACAGTACTGTACATGACTAACAGCTGCTTTAATGCAATACTAGATAACAAGGAAATGCAATGCAAACAACCGTTTTACATGGGTACAGGGTTATGGACGAGGAGGGAACTTGTTGGTAGGGATTCAAAACAGGTTTAATACCACTGTATTAAAGGGAATGAAATTGACATATTGACTGTACAAGGACTCAATATTATGTAAACAAATTTTTACTATTTCATTTGTTCTCTCCTTTCCAGTACAAAACATTCAGCATAATTAACATAATCTTTTTTTTTTACTACTTATAAAGCAGTCGACATAATATTATTATTTGTTCCTTCTTAATAAACAGAGTAGTGTAAAGGAAATCAATTATCTTCCTCCTTTCCTAGACTGTGTAGTTGCAAACCTAATATGAGTATACATACAAATGTATGTGCTATATGTAGAGAATGTCCCGCAAAGAGATTGAACAATAGTAATAAAACATAAGAACATTAGATAAAAGGTCCAGGGTAAAATTTATGTGAGCACATACAGTAACCATATTGCAGCTCAGTACACCCTCTTGACCCTGTCACCAGTGTTCTGTGTTTACTGTGTAAACCTTCAATTTATAACATCATTGTCTTGGTAGGCAGAACTGTATTAGTGTGCACGAATGGTAAACTAAATTGGAGCTTCCATCTACATACATGTAAAGAATTTAGATGTCTTTGTACATTATTTCACAGTGTCCATTTCACTAGTTTACATCAATTATTATTCACATTGCTTATTACCAGTATTTGGTTAACACAGCAAGACATACTGCATAAGTGTTGTTTGAGGTCCTCACAGAGAGATCTCATCAAATTCAAAGCATTCAGGCATGACAATGTCTGATGCATACCGTATGAGAAATCTACTTTGGTATGTTTGCTGAAACCATCCACAAAACAATTCCACCCTGACACACTAGAAATCAACCTGTGAATGATATTTTGATCTTCTTTTTCAAGCTTTCCTACTAAACAGTGACAGATAATAGGATTAACAATTAACAACTATGCTTTACATTAACTTGTCAAAAGTTGATAAATACCTAAAAGTTTATTTTCAAGAGCATTTGATTTCAGGCAATAGCCTTTAAATAATCTACTGTAGAATACATCATATATGTAACAGTGTTAAGTGCAGTACAATGTAGTAGATCTACATTTTGGACATTTACAGTATCTCCTTTTGTTGAAGAAATCACTAGATTGTGCTCAGTATTGCCCAGTCTTTTTGTTTTTCATTTTAAGTTTGTTATCTTATTTTCCTCTGCCATTTAAAAAAATGAGCGTTTGATTTTGTAGATATTTAACTGTTTCTTTGTCTGTTGAACTGTTAAAATTTCAAATTATTTATCTGCGTACTGTTGGTATAATAGTTTCCTTTCATCAACATAAAGTTATGTGAGCACTGTTAGAAGTACTTTATTGACTTTGTTATAATTTTGCATATATTAATTTTGTAATCTGCATAAATTACTTTTTGCACACTTGCCTTTTTCCCACCGATGGTCACCCATAAGTTTGAAGCAGGCTGCTAATTTTAAGTTTGATCTCAGTGTATATACATACTTGAAATGAAATGAATAGTTCCATGTAAAATTTATCAGACAGTTCATTTTGTTCAATAAAAAAAAAAAATTTTGTTCAATAATTGCTGTGGCATGAAAATCTCCCATGAAAGATACACAACTGTGAAACCATTATCCACTATCATCCAGAACTTCAATTAAAAAAAGAGTAAACACTTTTAACTGCCTTATGAAATATATGATTTAATTGTATCAGTTACTATATACTTCCACTCCCTTCATAATGGCAGTAATTACTCATGCAGAAACACCCTCTGCTATCCACTGATATTAATCTCCCACTCCTCGATATAAAGACCATTCATCTGTTCAGGATGTAAAACATCTCATCTGGAATAATATCTTTAGCCTACAGGGGATTGGTTCTGTTTTCAGTCTACAGATTTTACAAGATGTGTTTTGTTAACATATAGAGGAATATAAATGGACAAATGTCTTTAGGAAATATATCCTTCCCCTGTGCTATAACTGTTGAGAAGATAACATCAACACTTCGTAACATGGTTGTAGTCATGGCTTTGTATTACAGAGTTACTGTAGTGTCAGAGGAAAAAGAATTTGAAATAAATTGTAAAAGCTAAATGGAAAAGAACAAGATTTTAACTTTTGTAAAGTTGATAATCTTGCATAAATGTACTCACATTACAAGTATACATAACTGTTTTGGTAACCGTAAACAGCAGTGGATAAACCTTAATTCTCAACACTTTTGCAATTTTACAAAAGTTGATAAAAAAGTAAGAAGCGTTGAACCGAATGAGATAACTATAAAGTTATTTGAATGAACAACTGCATCTAGATGAAGCATATCGAGGTACACTACTCTTACAACTAATCAATCATTTTAATGCTAGTCTTTTTTTGAGCATTTTTGTAACAAATTGTATTAAAACCTTGTTTGGTGCATCATTTTCTCCCTTTCCTGTCAGCACAGTGTTACACTCATATCATTTAGACTAAGTGCAATATAAGAAGAATTGTTTAGGATCACCACATATGAATACCAGAACAATATATCAAAGGTCACATTGAGGATCTAATTTCAAGGTTTTATTGTGGCTTGCATTATTAAATATTCTAAATTAGTTCTGTTCTCTCTTCTACTCAAGGGTTGAAATAAGCGGGCGCCCAGGCGCTATTCGCGCCCGCAAGCATTAAAATAGCGCCCCTGGACATGAAAATAGAATACGCACGGGCGCTTCTTTGTCGGCAAATAAGCGCCCGCATACTCCTGTAAATATCAGCCTTATCATGCGCTGCACAGAAGCCTGAAACTACATTGCATGCTAGTGCTATATAGTAACTGCTAGCGATTTGATAAATCACTGATTGATCGAGTGCATGCACAATAGAACTGGTGCACATGGTTTATATATCGCACAACACCTGTACTGATACGTACGTACATGCCGTACTTGAATTTTGTTTCTCCTTTTTAGCTAATAGCTCCTGGTCCTACTGAAATTGCCGCGAACCAGGAGCCACTTTCTTGGAAAGTGGCTCCTGGTCCACAAATCCTTATTTTAACCCTTGCTTCTACTTAGAGATAGCGATGATGGCCACACATATAGTCAGACTTCACTATAAAGCACTGTATGTATATTGTAGAATTGTCCTTAAGTACAGTAGTAATGTCACCGTACAGTAGGTCATTAAACCCTCACATGTACATTTATGATTGTACTGCCTTGTATTCTTCAAGTCAGTCTACAGTATGTCATTTCATCTGTTCACTGGCATTGCAGTAATCTTACATGTGTGTTTAAGAAATTGTTTAGAAGACTGGATAAAGTTAAACTTGGAAAGTATTGTTTCCTTTGTAAAATCAATTTCTTTCTAATTCTTTCTCCCTGTGTGAGGAAGATGTTTAAAATCTATTGATTCTAATACTAAGGCATTGTATTAGTTTGTGAAGGCTGTCAGTGATGCATCTTAGTTTTATGTTTTGTATTAAATTGTTAGTAAATGTTAGTCGATATAGCTGCTCTATTCTACTTTATATCAACATAATTCTAAGCAAGTTTTCTTTGATTACGTGCTGTTAAGCAAGTTTCTTCAAATAGTTGTGAAATTATGCTGCAGAAATGTCCAAATCAATAGAAATGTTTCCTGCTACAGAAAGACCGATTTATTGATTACAACTTGATCGTGAGTGGTTGATGCAGGCTTTAGTGGAGGAGGGATCATCTTGCAAGTTGTTGTGCCTCTCAGATTTTCAAAAATAGTAATAGCAGCACTTGATTTGAAGTACTCTGCAAAGATGAGATGATACTCAGTCTCTGAAACCCAAGGCTAGCAGACACTAAAGAATCATTCATCCTGAAATGAATAATTTAGCCTGTTCATAGTGACACTTTACTTTTAGTAAATTAAATCAAGACACTTCACTCTGAGCTGCAGAATATCATACAAAGCACTGGAGCATGCAGAATTGTAAGAGGTTCTTTACTCTCAGGCGTGATGCTGTACAGTATATAAGGAATCTGCAATATTTCTTTAAAATCAGTATTAATTATTTTGGTATTGACTTCAAGCTGAAACATCCAGACATGTTTTACCAACAATCAGAATGACACAAAATGAAGGTATATATATTGTTCATGATTTAATAAGTTTCAGTTAGTATATTGATCTAACTAAAATTAAGAAATGCTTGTGAATTTATGTGACCTAATTGTAAACTTGTAAAGCACCTTCAGGTTACTGTACAGTGCATTCTAGGTAAACTGTCCATTATCTGTCTTTATCTTTATTAAACCTTATGAGTACTAGTATTCAAAATAGATTTGTCATTAATCAAACTATCATACTCTTCTAGATTTCATCACAAAAAAGGGTTCATTAACAAGTATTAAATTATGTATTATTCTCAACATTTTGTCACCCAGACACTGTTTCCTATCAATTTTTTGATAAAACTCAAGCTGGAAAAGTTCAAGTTTTTTTTTTCTTCCCCCTTATTATGTGAATGGAAACTTGACTGGTAAAGGCTATGAACAGCATAGGTGTGGGAAATTAGCATCAAGTACCAACATTATTTTTTTTTTATTGGGAACAGATTCAAACAGCTGGTTTAATAGGCCCTTGGGAATGGTTTTATGTTCAATCTTGATCAAACTTAGTAGAGTGCTATTAAGGAAATCATATTATGAGGCAGTTAAACTGTTTGAAAAAAACTCTCAACTTTGAGTGTTTGGTGTGCCTGACCAAAGTTCATTGGATAAATTTATTCAGTTGCCAGGGTATTGATTACACTTTACAGCCTGTCTAATCTGAAAAGAAGCTCTGACATTTACACAGACTCTTGTGGACAATGAACTGTTTGCATCTCTGTCTGCATTTATTTGAAATGATCATGAAGTGAATGAGAGTGTGCCTTGGTGTATCAATGGGTGTACAGTGTGTAGTTTGGCCTGCCCTAGAAGGATTCTGGTATCACATCCAAGAATCACTTTTTTTTTTCATGTCTTTGACAAATTCTGTCAAGTTCATGCCTGGTTTGGTTCTATTTAAAGTTATGATTTAAAGGGTGTGAAGACTCGCACAACAAGAAACATCTAATGCCGGTAATCTGACCTAGTTTCGAATGAGGTGTAACAGAAGTTTTAGACACCACCATCGATCCCAGAAAATACATACACACAGCTTGCTACCATCGGTAATTAGACACTAGTGTACAGTCAGTATATACAGCTGCGGTCAATTCCCACAGCACAGTGTACAAACAATACAGCGATGGACATCTCAGGTCCAGCTAAAGATAACAAGGTATCACGTTTCATTACTGTACTGTCTGCATTTTGTAGCGACACGAACAAAACGTCACTTGCAAGCAAAGGAAAGTTAACTTTTTCAGATGGCCACACGCGGTTTGGGGCGAGTCTTCAATGCCTTTAAAGAAGTGTGAAAAGACTGGCTTCCATCTTGTCATGGATTCATTCATGTTCAAGATCCGCTGTAAATCTGAGTGTTCAATTGCAAGTTCATATCTGTCTATGTTTTGGTATTCAATTTCTATAAACCGGCTGAGGAGACATAAATAAGTTCATCCATAAATGCACAGTGAATTTCAAAATTATGTGATCTTCTGAACTAGAGTTTGCATTATTCTATGTGTTCATTTCAAACATTTTAAACCCAGTAGCTCAATGTATTTATAATAGTTAAACATAATCACCCTGACGATCCTAGAATATATCAGTAATTCAAACTAAACTGTTTGTATTTTGTTGATAACATTATCAGTTTGTCATGTGCAGTTCACTGGATGATTTACCATACTGTATGTGTACAATTTTCTTTCAAGTTTTACTCTTTGCAACCATACTTTGCTCATGTATGGTAGAGGAAATATTCACTTATCATACTTAACCAATAACCCACATACATTTTAAGTTATCAGTTCCATTTGGAAATGAACCTTACTTTAACAAATTTAACTGCATATTATTTGAAGTACTTATTAAATCTCACAACAGTCCTAGAAAGCAAAGAATTATAGCTATGTAATACTATGTAATATTATTGCATATCAACTAACACAAGTTTAATGTACTGTATGCACAAGACAGTGATTGTTGATTGATAACAAATTCAATGTTAGATGATTCCTTCATGTACTTCACATTTGTGCTCAATATCTCTAGGGTACTACTAGTATACTGTTTAGACATGTAATGTAAATTTACATAAATGCAACCTTAAGCTCTCTTCCCTATCTACATGTATAGTACAGACATGTAATATAATAAATGCAGCCTGTAGCTCTCTTCCCAATCTACCGGTATATAGTGCAATTAAAAAGCAGTGCAGACTTTATTTTTTTTTTCAAATCAGACTTTTTCAATTCATTTTGTTTATCTTAGGTTACGTTTGTCATGAAAACCTAAATATGTTAAGTATGATATGGTGCAAGTATGTATTATAACTTGGTTCAATGATTCTTGTGGTACTTACAGGTGTATAAATTTGTTCCTGTACTTAATGATGGAATCAAATTTAGTGACATTGCTAACTGTATATATATGATTATACAGTATGTAATAACACAAGCAATCAATTGAGAATGTACAGTAGCTGTATAGCTTCATTTTGTGTTTATTTTGGTATAGTCATGTTTACGAAAGTAACACGGACAAGACAACAATAGCTTTACATGAATTGTCTGGGATGAAAAATTTCTGTTATGGAATAAAATGCTAATTCAAGGCGTGAGCAACTGATGCTGAAGCTTGCAGATGCCTGAGATGTGAAAATGTCATCCATGGCTGAACGGCACAAAGTCTTTTGAAATTGCTATCTAAATTTAATGTATGAGTGTAGCAAGATCTTTTACTGCAGGGGAAGGGACAAACAGACCCATCAGACTTATATATAAGTAAGAGGAGGGTGCATCGTAAGTGTACTCATGCCTGTGAATGTCTGTGTAGATCTGTAGTCCCTGTCTATTTAAATTACTACACTGTAGGAATGGTTGAGTCTGTTCACACATCATGGTTCTGGTGACAATTTTGCAGGTTTGACTTTAAGTACTGCAGTATAATGTACAGTATGTTGACTTCATACTGTAGGGTTTAACAAGTACTAAGTAAAATTTATAGATAAGAGAAACCTTTGTTAAATTATGTATTGTGCAACTTTGATACCATACAGTATGTAAAAAGATTTTCACTTTTATGAGGCCTGGCAACTTGTAAATTGTCTCCCATTTTATTAAATTACAGCACTGTCAATAACATGGTATAAATGCAGGGATTGCTGTAGATTGCATTTAAGAACTGTGTGCACAGATAATTGTCACTCCAGGTTATGCATTACCAGTAAACTGGAATTGAATTCAATCAGCTATGTATGTAGAGTGTGAACTTTGCCATTTTGACTGTGTTTACAAAGGTGTACTTACCAGAGAATTCCCTGTTGTAGTGTACATATATCATTGTTAGCTCTTCTTTGAGGTGAATGCCTGGGTCAGGTACATTTGTACTGTGGGAGGATTATCTCTTAAGATGAACTCTACTAGGCATAGGCGTAGGAGGCGGGGGGCTGCAGCCCCCCCCAACCAAAATTTTTTGTGAAAATTCGGGCAATATGCTGAGAATTTTTCGGGCACCTACTGAAAGAAGAACAATTTGCAGTGTTTTTCAATTTTTTTGGTGAAAATTCGGGCAATATGCTGAGAATTTTTCGGGCACCTACTGAAAGAAGAATAATTTGCAATGTGTTTTTCAATTTTTTTTGGTGAAAATTCAGGCAATATGCTGAGAATTTTTCGGGCACCCACTGAAAGAAGGATAATTTGCAATGTGTTTTTCAATGGTTAAACTGATATTATTATTATAGTTATTATTGTAACGACTTCCCCAATAATTATAACCAATATGGACGGGTAATAACAGGAAAATATAACCAAAATTTTTCGCGCGCTCAGCGCACGTTCAACATCTTAACGTGCATATCATATAGGCAGTTATCGGTTATTTGCATGTGATGTAATAACCGATGAATGCCAATATGATATGCACATTAAGATGTTGAACGTGTGCGGAGTGCGTGAAAAATTTTGGTTATATTTTTCGGGCAAGTCGTTGCAGCCCCCCCAAACAAATAAGGCTCCTACGCCTATGCTACTAGGGGTAGGGAATATACTTTACAGTACCTTTTTCATAGCTTTTGCATTAACTGGTTACCAAATAACTTACAAATTGAACAATCCTTTCTGCATATGTTTCTTCCAATTTTACTGTAAACCTTTTTTCCATATGAATGATGATTGGCCTAAAGTTAAGAAATGCTCACAATTTAAAGAAAATTCGGGCCAGAGACATTTTTTATTTTCAGTCCCCCCATAATAGGAAACTTTGCGATGGTGATGGTCTCTCTGTGTAGATCTATGTATAATATATGTGTGTCTCTTGGCTCGTGAGCATGATATGTGCCTCAAAAGAGGCATAATGGATTGAATGTGTACTTGGTATGTAAATTTATCTTAGTGAGTACAAGTAACCTGTCGTTTTTCATTTAGGGCAGAGATTATCTTAGGTCATAATCAGAGATGAAAAAGCTTGGCAATATTATAATTTAAACTACGTTGATCCACCGTATTGAGTTTAAGGTTTCAATTGTTTCCCATGATTTTCAATATCATTTAGGTTAACTTGAAAAACTTGTTTTGTGCTATATGGTAACTCCAGTTGTAATGTTTAGATGAACTTCATACATTGTGTGTGGATCTATTATCTGTCATCTTAAAGTCTCAATACGTGTTTGCCAAATTTAAACTTCAACCATTCCAGCTTACTGCACTAAAATTCAGTGAAAATGAAAACGTTCTATGCAATTATCCATATCAATATTTGTTATTTTGATTGAGTTATCTGTCGTTAAAATTTTTTGAGTTGAATAAACTTTGCCAGATTTATTAACCAGTATGTAGATTCTACAAACTTCAATCAAAATTTGCAAGCCCCGCCCAACAGATCATGCACCAATCAAATCTCTCTTTTTTGTTTACCACCGTTAGGCCGTTGCTTACTTTTACTCTCGTAAACATTGAATCTACTTTGGAAGTTTGTTTTCCGAAATTTATTAGCAAACACTATTGAGACTTAAAGTACAAGCACCCTATTGTTTCCTGTGGAGATCAGAGGTCATGTGAGGTTAACAAGGTCAAAGTATGAAATTTGGTCAACACTGTAACTCAAAGTAAAGTTTGGATGAAGTTCAAACATGATAGACAGATCTACCTTGGTGAGTAGAGTAACTCTTTAATGGAATTTTGTGGAAGTCAAATCCTTGTGAGCACAATATATCAAGAAGTAAATCCTGGACTTTTTGTACATGTATAAGAATCTTGCTGCTCAATTGTCAACTGTGTTCAAAATTTGAAAATAATGTGTATTGGTTCCACATGAAATGATTTCAAATGAATCATGCCAAGGAATAATTAAGCCTGTTGGCTTTCTGCTTTTTTTTCTGTAATATTTGAACAGAAATGTGACTATTCAAGCTATTATGAGCTGTGGTTCTATCTGACTAAAACCTTTCAACAACCTTTTTCATTGTCAGTGAAAGAAGCTTTTTTTAAGATGGTTCAACCTTAACTTGACAATTATATAATTCCTTTGACCAAACAATCCATTTAGCTATTAGAACATTAATGGATGCATGGAACTAGCAGAATTTTGCATGAGATGTGACTGTGTTTATTGATTCATCATATTGAAAACTGTGTGCAACGTGTACTGAAGTAGGCCTACTGTACATAACAAAACTGCTGTATCCTATTGCTTTGAAATAAATCAGAACAATCCTCTCTGTCGTTCATTGCCAGTTATGAATATATAGATTCTACCATACCAAAATTAATGAAAGTTACTCATATATGTTTGCATTAATCTTTCAACAAACCATTCTCCATTGATCTAATTGCTTCAGTGGTATTGTACCGTCCTGTTACTGCATGCTTTTTAAATATAAAATTACATTGTCATCGAGTATTAATATGATCGATCAATACTATCTAGCATACTAATATGACTCTATATAATTGTCAGGTTACCTGCTCCTCTGCCCTCTAGTTGGAGTTTCATGAGTCATAGCAAGATGATTATATATACTACATAATACAGGCATTATTATAATAGTACACATGGAAAGTGTGTGTCAAAATCAAATCCAACTTGTTTGTACCAATCGTTTACATATATGCAAAAAAAGGAATTTAGCAGTGATGCCCAAATAATGGCCATGATGTAAAATTTTGAAGTTTGGTGAGGCCAGCCTGCATACAATTACTGTGTACATAATTATGCATTCTATATTTTATGGTGAACAATACTCTGGTAAACAGTATGCAGTCTCTGTATACTGTTAGGCAGGCAGTGTCAAAAACTTATTTCACACTTTAATAGATGTAATTGCAAGCCATGTGTGAAAAGCTGATGTGATCACAAGGTGCAAATATGTTAGTACTTTTAATATAAATAAGTATACGTTCATTTCATCATAATGATCCAATTTGAACAATCATATTTATAGAGGTATCAACACTTTTTACCATGTGTGTTTTTGTCAGCTTTCTTTCTGTATCTGAATTTGACATCACTTGCTTCCATCAATTTCAAATTAACATATTAGTTTTTTTTTCTTTTTTCGCTTATGAGATATTTTGGAGATCATTTACATGCTAGCTGAGATTTATATTTCCTTTCCTGTCAGCTGATTCAAGTAGTTTTTATCAAGATTATATATTTCAAAACTTGATAGTAACAAGACAGCAAACTGAGTAATGTATCATAATGTAAGTGCTGGTAATGTAAGAGTTTGTATGTGTCATTTGAAGAGAGAATGTTGCTTGTAAGTGCAAATTAGAAATAATCTGTTCATTTTGTAGGAGTTAGTACTGGTTTCTGTCATTCAGAAACTGCCTATCAGGTTCTTTGTGTCTTTGTTATGTCATACTTACAGTAAAGCAGTATTTTGAATTGTTTTCGATAATCATTTAGAAACTGTTCAACATTCAAGTTTTCCCATAACAGTGACATAATTAGTTCATTACTGTAGGTAATTATAGACAATTTTGAAATTTCCTATTTGCTTTTAAGTGTGTTGATACTATTATGCAAACAATTGTTGAAAATTATCTTTTGCAATTATACTGTAGGGCCTAAAATGTTGCAAGTACAATGATGAAAATTACCTTAATTTCATTTCAGTTTTAAGCTTTTGATTTTAAATGGTTCATTTAAATTTTAGATAGTCGATAATAGCATATATATGTTATAAAGATTTGGTATGATCGATTTCATATGTAGATCTATCAGAGCAGTAAGTTTAGTTTTGATGTGTGAGACTGATTAATGGTTATCATACTATTGCCTCCTCTATCTATTTCAGTTTTGTCCCTCTGTGCCCTACAAGTTGAATTGCAACCACAGTGATTTACATAAGATGTGTATTATACAGCTGATTTATTGTCTCCTGGAGGAAAGTGTTTGAATAATACTGTGATTAGTGAAAGTTCTTTAAGGTTAATTTCATAGCTGCCATGTAACATTTTGGGCATTGTCTCCCTGATAAATATATAACGCAAGAAAATAAAAAAAATTTAATCAATTATTCTTCGTTTTAATTACAGTCCCAAAATGATGATTTAATAGTAAATGGACAAAAGCATCCTCTCAAGGCTCTCATTTATTTGATTTATGGGAATTAAAGAAAGAATAAAAAAAAAAAACTAAGGGGACTGTGAAACAAAGTGTGCTATAATTAAGGAAGGTTAATCTTTAAATACAGGAATTATTTGATAAAGTATATATTCTAAATATGGGTTCCAATGCTGAGATGCTATTGATGCTTATAATACAATCAGATTGTATTCTGTCATACAGTAGTAATTGTTGGTTTGTACTGTACAGTAGATGTCATATCATGAAATGCCAAAACGTATTCTAAAACCTCTATGCATTATCAATCTCTCTCTAGGGTAAGGCTCTGCTCAGAAGCAGCAATATTAAAGAATATCTGAGTAAGTTGATTGCAATAAGGTGAACAGGATCATAATCTGACATTCATTGAGGGTTGAATTTCTGAAGGATGAGAGGGTGGGAAATAAGGAGGCTACTGTACAGGTAATAAATAATTCTTGATAACTGTTAATCAAACAAGTGCATCTCATGCAAAATGGAGCAATATAGCCCAAGTGATGAAAAGTGTAGTAGTGCAATGGTCTGGATGTTGCACATACTGTAGGGAGAGTACTGTAAGAGATATTAGTGTGTACAGTAACTGGTGTAGATTAATACTGAATACTTCTTCAGATTTGTATTTTAATTGTACTGTAGATCTGTTTACAGTATAGAGGTTAATTGGAATATATGTTGAAGTACAGTAGTAAGGAAAAGTATGTCATACTGACAGTTATATACATATTACATACAAGGAGTCTGCTGACAAATGAAGTATAAACAACAGTATATATATGCTCAATCCAGCTGTTGTCAATATTAGTAACCTTCGTTTCATAATCTCTAGTAATCCAGAATACTGCAACACTATTTATACATGACTCCTAGCTCTCACCTTACATGGTTGTTATCATCTGTTCATATTGATTGCAACTCATATTCATTTGCCACATGGATTACAGGGAATTTTATAGCTTCATTATTTATATGCTGGTACTAAAGGTGATCAACACAAATTGAATTGTAAAAAGTGTAGCAGTAGTGTATACATGTTACAAGCTACATACAGTTGTATGCATATTAGATTGGTACAGTAAGTGAAAATGAGGATAATATAGTGCCAGTTAGCATACTGTACAGAGGAGAATAATCATAGCTGCGTACACACAAGGATACCTATGCAAAATGTCTTCATTATCAGTATTAATTTTGTTATTTGTATTGAAGTAAAAGGATCAGCTGTACCGAAGTTATAGAAATTTGGAAGTTCAGATATTAAAACTATGTATGGTTATGCTTGGTGTGTTTAATTAATACATGTACAAACTACAATAGCTGTTATACAGTACTGTAGATGTATTCAAACTCATATAGTAGTTACAGTACACACGTAGCAGAGACAATTGACAAAGTTAAAAATTGAAACACATTCGCTAATGTTGATATACTGTAGGTACAAGGCTGAACTATTGTACTGTAGGGAGGGTGGCCAGACATCATGCATAAGGTCTGACAGTGTGAAATTCAGTGCAATGACCTCCAACCCGCATGACCTCTCGCCAAACATGCATTACAGATAATATCTTTCCTACATTCATACTAACTGCATTGAGGTTGAAATTGTTTATTGTGTACATTTATATAGTTTAAGACATATAGAGTTCAACAAGCTTTGAAACAAGCAACGCATGTCATCTTGTCATACCCTTGGTGTGCCCAGACTTGATGAAGGTTAGGATGGGGGAAGGGGCGGGGCAGGAGAGGGGCTATAGCCCAGGGCCCAGGATCTATTAGTGGGCCCAGGGAAATATGGAGTGGGAAATCATGAATAAAGTGAGAGTGTGTTACATGAGCAAAATTATCTGCAATGTAATCTTGGACCTGGTAAACTTTGTACAAAAATAGATATTAACGTGACCAGTCAACCTATTAATGTGACTGGTCAGTCAACCCACAAATTCTTTATGCTTTAAAAATGATTTTACACAAGAACCTAATGCTGTAAGGTAACCGTTTATCACATTTGATTGGCACTTCCAAACCATATGCAATTCATGGACTTTCAGACCTCATCCAAAAATTTGGTTTATATGACTACTACTGTACAATGACATCACCTGTCATACACCCCACAAAGTTTAAACTATGTGAGCCTTCCAGTTTTGAATTCACAAAACATCTTTTGAACCATTGAATTGCATTGATCTCATGATCATTGACACTTACATTTAACTAATTAATAAGCTTTAAACATTAAAAGTCATTTATTCCCTACTTGGGTATGACACAACCTTTTAACCTTCATTGACCACATAACCTTTCTGAGTTTTCATTTATTTATGTACTGAACATGGGAGTGATTATCCTATATACAAAGTTTTGAGAGGTTTTCAATAACGCTTCATTGAAGGTATACATATTTAATATTATCTAGAATCTCACTCTACACCTAAGGTACAATGTAAGAAACGTACCACTTTCATTAGATAAGGTTGAAATGCCATCTCATTGCTATTTTGTTAGACACTGGTAAGCTCCAGATCTGAAAGTGCCAGATACTGGTACCAGGAGATCATTTATGGTTTATCATAGAATAAAGATGTACAGTATAGTATGTCCAACATTCTACACAAATTCAAAGGTGAGTAGAATTAATTGTTTGTACCAGAACCACAGCATTTTCAGGTTGTTTTAACAGCCAAAATTTTGATTTTGCTTTTCAAAAATCAAGCACTGAGTACCAACACTGGATGATAAGCAAAGCATGATAAATTTAGTAGCAAAGGCATCCTCATCTGTCCACCTGTGTTTGGTCTTTACTGATGCTTTTCTTATTATTGCATTCCTCTGTATTTTCTTCCACAGAAACATTGACACAGCCCAGTCAGTATGTCCATCACAATCATCACCAGTTAGAAACATTCCTTAATGCTACGATCAGAGACTATCCTGATATAACAAGGCTTTACTCCATAGGTCACTCAGTCGAAGGAAGAAATCTCTGGGTCTTGGAAATATCTGACAACCCTGGTCAACATGAACCAGGTGAATTGTTGTTTAATTAGTAATGATACTGTTGTCTTAAAAGAATCTCCTCATAAGTTTTTTCTTTTTTCTTTTTTCTTTTCCTTTTTTCTTTTTTCTTTTGCTGTAAAGCGCTTTAGAGCAATTTTTTAATTGAATAAGGCACTATATAAATTTCGTGTAATAATAATAATAATAATAATAATAATAATAATAAGTTGAATTTGGCATTTTCTGTACAGTTTCAGAAAATGGTGTATTAACTGGGCCTGTAAAACTCCAGTGATGGTGCATCTACTGTATGTACCTCAAATTCAGCATGGCAACTTTCTTAAGGCTAACTTGACGTTGAGGCCTATTCCTCTTTATTCCTTATCAAAGTAAATCATTTGTACTTTATAGGGCTGCGACCATGTAGCAAATTCTATAAACGTTTAATCTAAAAAAAAAATCATTTTGTGATTAATTCCGATTAACATCAAGCCAATGAATATATACAGGTGCGACGAAAACACCCAGAACCCATTAACTAAAATAGAAACACAGGTTTGCTTTCGCCGAAATTGCCTTTCTTCTAATCATGTATTTTTGCGTGTGTGGATAAATTCACTCACCATCGAAAACAAAAATATTATACCGGTGAAAAGTACTCAAAGTTAAAACGTTCAATCCATCGCCGCAGCAACAGTGTTCGTAAAATACTACATTCCCTCTACAAGACATAGCACAAACCTCCCTAACAACTGGCGATTTCCAGCTTATTGAAAGTTGTAAACAAGGCTACGCAAAGTGTGATTTTGTTGTTTTGTTTTTTTGTCAAATGGAGGGTTAGGCAAGATTTTCCCATGACTTAGTGTGGTGTAAGGCTACCATGTGGTTGAAAATAGAAGCAATAATGAAAGTATTCCATGGATATTTTAGTTCCAGCTAATTGCGTCATAATTTCAGGGAATAAACAGATGATTTTATGGCTAGATTTTCCCATTGACTTAGTGTGGTGTTAGGCTACCATTTGGTCAAAGATAGCAGCAATAACAAAGTACTCGGTGAATTTTTTAGTGCCAGCTAACTGCGACACAATTTCAGCGAATAAATAGATGGTTCGGCTAGATTTCCATGTTGACTTAGTTTGGAGTAAGGCTACCATGTGGTCAGAGATTTGTGGGGATTTTAGGTAAACGTAGTTTGTGGAGTGCATGTGTCTTTGTCGTCATCAAGCAGCTACTGTAGCTCTGATAGTCCAGATCATTTGCTCTGCTCTCATAGTTATAGCTTCTGTATACTGTCATGATTCAAGCGTAAATATTGAAAGAATTCTCACCATATTTATTATTTCATTCATTTATTTTATAGAAGGAATGACTGACAAGGAAATTTACGGGATGTTAAGATGGATTATAGAACGGATAACTAAAAAAATAATAATAACCGCAAGTGGCTTGTTACTAAAGGATTATTCCAATGTGATCGTTTAGCAATAAATCGCTGCACGGTCACAGCCCTAGTACATTTTTATATCTAATATTTGACTTCATAGGTGAGCCAGAGTTCAAATACATCGGTGGTATCCATGGTAATGAAGTTGTGGGTCGAGAGCTCCTCATAATGCTGATAGAGTACCTCTGTAAAAACTACTACACTTCATCCAGCATCAGAGACATGGTCGACAATACCCGAATTCACTTTCTTCCATCCATGAATCCAGATGGGCGTGAACGAGCTCATAAGAGTAGGTTTCATTTTGTTAGTAGATCTACTGCCTGCCACTCATTGTATTAGTTAGTCAGGGTATATTGTTCATTTTATTCTCTAATTACTTGTTACATGATCAGTGATAAACTCATTGTGATGCAAATGATGACAGACCTTGTAGTCAGTAGTTACTTGATTCTCTTCACCAGTTTCACTAGCTCCTGTTTGATAGTTTCAGTAACAGCAAATTTAACTTTGAAAGCTTGAAACTGGTAGGACAACAGAACTAAAGGTAGTTCAGTAGAATTTAGTCCTGCTTGATACTGGTAGGATATTTAAAGTTTAAAAAGTGTAGTAGAAGAAATTATACTGCCCAAAATGAGTAGGATACCAGATTTCAACAGTGAAGAATTTTTTCTTGCTTGAAACTGGTACTGGAAAACAGACTCTAATTAAATAAATTGTATAGTTTCTTTTCTAGTTACAATTCTTTTTGTTAGTCAGTTTTACAAGGTTTACATAAGTTTTCTTCTAACCTTATTCACAGCTAAAGCTGATGATAGGGACGATGTAGATGGACGTGAGAATGCTATGAACGTTGATCTAAATCGCAATTTTCCA
Organism: Apostichopus californicus; assembly: GCA_020650975.1. Lineage (NCBI taxonomy): Eukaryota > Metazoa > Echinodermata > Holothuroidea > Aspidochirotida > Stichopodidae > Apostichopus > Apostichopus californicus. The sequence continues at coordinate 17,584 of JAIPMN010022958.1, forward strand.
GACCAGTTTAAAGCTATTCGGAATCAGCAACCTGAGACATTAGCTATAATGACGTGGACTTCATCCATCCCATTTGTCTTGTCTGCATCTCTCCATGGTGGTACTATTGTAGCAAACTACCCATTTGATGATAATAAGAATTTCAAGAGTACATACAGCAAGTCTCCTGATGATGAGACATTCAAACAGCTGGCCAGGGCATATGCATCTGTAAGTATACCAGAGTTCATCTAGGTCAGGAGGGATCTTATGCTGGATACTTAGAATAAACTTCACAGAAGTTCTAATACAAACACTTTTAAGTTCCATGATGCATTGTTTTTGACACGTATACAGTAGTATACAGTACATGGTTCCTGACTTAGCTGCCTCTTACAACCATAGCACCCTTGCTCTACTGTATTTGATGAGGGTAATTTTGGCTGTGGGAAACAGGTAGGTCAAAAATGATTGTAGATATCTAAACCAGGTAAAATGTGGAATTGTATTGTCATATCCCTATAGCTGGTCTCTTTCACTACTGGTAGGTTGCAGACAGGTCAAGATTTGAGGCGTGGGGGGGGGGGGGGGAAGAGGAAGGAGGGGTACTTTATCCAATTTATGTGATGGTAAGCTGCTAAGTAAACAAGATGATTTCGGCAGTTTGTGTGTGGAAGATAGACTTGACCTTTTATATATCTTTAGTTCCCTTCTTCTCTTCCGACTTCTAGGTACACCCAGTTATGGGCGGAGGATTTCCATGTCCAGTCCTGGAACCACGCGAAAGATTTCTAGAAGGCATAACTAATGGAGCAGCATGGTACAGTGTTGCAGGTACATCTGTTGACTAACAAAGTCATTGTTATGCTCATTCTAGTCCTTCTAGTTTATCTCTTTGTGTGCAACATGTGTCCTTTTTATTTAAAAACGATTAAAATGCAACTTGCATAATGATATCTCGTCTAAGTTTTGTAGACAAGTTTTGATTCTGTACAGTGTAGTAATTTAAAGAGTGGGGTCACTATGTAGTGCCCATTAATGCAGATTTTGTTGCCATTGTTATATGCTTCTTTGGAAGTATGTGGCAATAAGTGATTTTGACATTGCTTGCAATAACATCATTTTTCAGGTAGTCAATTAATCAATCAGCATTTGTGAATCATATCTA
>JAIPMN010022959.1:0-11520 GCA_020650975.1 Apostichopus californicus
ATATATACATACATACATACAGATATATATATATATACATACTTATATATATAGATATATATGTTTATTACATATATATATATATTATATCAGCTCAGAACAATATTTTTTTTCATTTTTCCTAAAATGCCAACAATTCCCATCGATGACGTCATATGTGATTTAAATAAAAGGCGAATGAAACCACCGGGAATTGTCAGTAATGGATGCCACATCCTTGACTCAAAAGCAAATAAATACAACTAAAAAAAAAACCCGAAAAAAGCATCAGATTTCACACCCGTAATTGTTTGGTTTCAGAATACATATATAGCTGTGTGTGAGTGGAAGTGACGACCAGCACCGTGAGAAGACATTAAACATTATGTTTTTTTTCTTGCTTCTCGTCAGCTGCAAATATGTAAGATATCTTCAGTAAATGTAACAAGAAGTCTCCCAGGATTTCTAAACCATTAGTCAAAATATCACATTTTTTTTCTTTTCCGGAATTAAAATTAGACAGTGCCAATTTCTTGTTGTAGTCTGAAGGCTATAGTCACCGTTCTATCATAGTAAGATATTACATGCAATTCTTCAACACTGACGTATATCGTTTAATATCTCGGGAAAACTGGTATTATGTATTTCGTTAAATGATCGATATCTTGTCAGTCCTCACAGACAAAAAGAGAGAAAGCCCACAGTTCTTGTAATTATTGCAAAAGCATGCATGGAGCAATCCAGCCGGTTTTTTTTAAATCAAAATTCTATACACACCTCAGAAGCTTGTTGACAAGATAAGTTTTACTTAGACTTTATACGTATCATTTATCTTTACCAGTTTGAGCCTCGAGAAACCTCGTTTAGTTTGATATCAAGTTTTGCTTATGACATGACTAAATAGAAAAAGTAACACTGAAAAAAAGGATACCGCGAAAGATAGTTGAAATAGTAAAAGAAAACTTAAAGGCAGTGACCCGTATAAACTTTACATTGATCAATGTAATTCTATCTAACAAATAGTTAGTCTCGTCTGTGGAAACGACTGTACTGCAAGGTTAGTATATGATAAGCTGTCGTGAGTTTGTTACTCGATTTACTATTCCTTAATGCAATTACTTTGAACCTACTTCTCTTTAATCAGACAGGTTCTTATAGTGATTTTATTAAAAGTTTCGATAATTTTATATATAAGTGCCTATCAAAATCTTATAAAAAATGTTGTTTATTGTATAACGTGCCTTGTTAGCTTTCACATAGCATATGGTACTAACTGAAGTGGTAAAAAAAATCTTCAAATTCCTGAAATAATACGTAAAATATGTCTGAGTGTCCCGTAATCACAATTAATAATAACCTATAATTAATCGCTAATTAAAGTTCATTTCATTGACAAAAATGTCATCATCTGATCAACTGTATTTCTTCTTTGGTGGATTTATATATTATCACCTTTCTGTATGTCATTGGGTATAATGTTAAAAAAAAAAAAAATATGTGTTTTGGAGACCGTCACCATCTTAGTTGATGTATTGTTTCTCAAATATCGAGGCGGAGGGGTTGAAGAGGGGAGGGGGGTAGGGGACAATGTATGTACCTTAAGGATTGCTGAACTGACTCTAATTCAACGCGTACGGGAACATATTTATATATAGCTACGGCCCTGTACAGTTTCACATACAACGTAACTGTATTACTATGCAACGCTAAGAGAGACATTATTTTAGTAAACTCACTATGCAGTCACATGTGCTTCTTTTGCTGATGGTATGTCGTTATGTGTCACACAACTTGTGAATGCATAATGAGTTTCGGAAATAATGTCTATTTTGGCGTTCCTTACATTTCCAACGTTCCCTATACAAACACACTGCTGATAGTGCTGTGCTCACAACGAATATATTAAAACGACCTCTTTTCTGATTTGGCCGTTGGAAGGTGAGAATTTCAGGCTACGTCTAAGAGAAAGAAAAACACTTCTCATATTTTGAGAGTTTAAAGTTTACTACTTTATCAAGAAAGAGCGCCCTAAAGTTCGAATTCATCGTTAAGATAAATATTACATACTATTGGCGGGAAATAATGAGTGGCTTTTCGAAGACGAAAATTTCAAGCTGGTAATATTGATTCAAGATAGAATAGAAGTAATATGAATATTCATAAACGACCTGAAGCGATGTATCTTTACGTTAAAAACGCAAAAGTCAAGCTTGATTTAATAATGTAGGATGGAAACCTTCAGTATATGTCTATAGTCACTTGAGCCTCCGAGAGCAAAAGTCATATGGAAAAGGGAAAGCAAGCTACCGTAGTTAAACCAGAAAACAGCTTTCAGTGTCAACGAGTAGACTTTTAACAGCTTATATAGATAAGCCCATAGAGATTAAGGTGAATTAAAAGATTCTAGGACAAAAACTTCTCACATTACGGATATATCCACTTTTAAGTGTTCGGTTCGTTATCATGGTGTAAGGTCTGTGGTGTCATATTGTGGTGTAATAATACTGTGGTGTAATATTAAACGGCAGATTTACATGCAGTGCGGAGGTAAATCCAAATTCATTAAAAAACACTCTATAACGTTGATCTTACAAATAGTATAGTAATATTAGATTTTCCTGTAATGTTGAGAATATCCACTACTTTCAATTGCTCTTAAAGTTTAATGCAGTTTTACATTTCATTGAAGTTAAGTTTTACAATACATGGTAATTTGGTGCGTATACGAAAGTATATGCAGGTGAGTCGAAAGCATGATATGAGACTAATAGTGTGAATCTGAGAGCATGCTGATACGTCAGAAAGAATGCTTTTGTACCGTATGGCCTAAATGGCAGTCACTGAATCTCATAAAACCAAGATTTTTTTCCGAGTCTGATAAAACACTCAGCTAAATAAACAGAATCTTTCCACATTTAACTATATTGTACGGATATCATGAAGAGTGTGATATACCTGTTTTTAGGTATTGAAATTTGCAATGATGGAGATGAACTTTTTCGGTTAAATTTCATGCCCAAGATTCATTGAATTTGTGGTCATGTAGAGACCTTACTCCTATTGGTAAAATAATTTTGGTGAAAACGTTTGCTTTATCTCAATTGGTGTATCAATTTCAATGCTTGCCAAATCCTCACAATTATTTTATTAAGCTTGTGGATAATGTTTTGTATAACTTTATCTGTACGGGAAAAACCGATAAAATCAAACGTACTGTTATGATTGATGCAATTTCAGAGGGAGGATTAAACGTTACTCATATAAGCAGTTTTATTAATAGTTTAAAATGTACATGGGTTAAGAGATATACTGACACTACTGAGGCTCATGGGAAATTTATTTTTCCTACTATCATAAAAAGTTTGGTCAACAATATCTATTTGAATGTAATTTTATGCCAGGCGACGTTAAAACGGAAAATCATTTCATAAATGATGTACTATATGCTTGGTCTCTTTTTGCTTATACGAATCATACTGGTAATTTTATTGATCAAATTATCTGGAACAACCACGATATTAAAGTAAACAATTATGTTATTTTTTACAACATTGGTACGAGAAAAGTCTGATTCATATTCATAATCTTTTAGATGCAAATAATTCTTAAGTTTTCTTGACTTTAAACGAAAATTCGATATAAATTGTCCTTTCACAGTTTACTGTGGCATTATAAATGTTTATCCAAGGTCATTGGAGAAGGTCATTAGATGCCTGCAATGGTGTCGAGGAAATTCCTTTAAAGACAATTCATTAACAATGCATCACGATCTCGTTTCATTTATAAGCAGCTTATACAAGGACACGTAACTATTCCAAAGTGTATTGTTAAGTGGAATGTAAACTTCGATTATAGCTCTCTACAATGGCGTGTTTTCATTCAAATTCCTTTCAAGTCGTTCAGGGAGACAAACGTACAATTCTTTTAATTTCGTTTTCTTCATCGTATACTTGGGACAAACCATCTTCTGAGTTTGATGGGTTTAATTGACAATTCACGGTGTACTTACTGTGGCCTAAAGGAGGAGACTATTGAACAGTTGTTTTGGGAGTGTAAAATAATTTATTTTAGATGTTGAGCAACACATTTTTAATAGACAATTTATTTTTCCAAGTCGGATATGTCTTTCTGCTATCAACTATTATTGAAGCATCCGTTGAATTTTTTTTAATTTGTCATATCAAATACTTTATATTCCAGAAGAAATTAAATATGAGCATTCCCAACGTTAACGAATTTGTATAAATTCAAATTTTTGTTTCAAGTTGAGAAATACATATAGATCATGGTAAACATCGAGAACCTCTATCATACAATCTCATAAGAGACAGTTTACGTAATTATGCTTTGCTCTTTGAATATTTGTAATCAAATTGTAATTAAGTGTCATATAGCCTATATGTCTTTATATAAGTTTTCGACACATGGTACTTAATAAGCGGGATTAGTTGGTTTCTAGTGAATATTGGGGGGGGGGTGGGGTGGGGGGGTGTGGAGGGGGTATTGAGCAAATCGTATGTGCTTTGATTCCTGTGAAAGAAAACCGTTTTTTTCTCGGGCAGTGAACCACAGAAGAGTATGGTTGTCTGCGATACATATAGTGTGATTTACACCCCTGAAAATACTAAAGACGGTAAACATTAAGTACATTATACGTACCACGTCGCTAATCTGATCCAGTTCTATTTCAACTCTGATATCTACATTGTCACTCTCATTTACGACTGGTCGAACGACTGGGTTGTATCGACTTGAATTGAAGAGAAAACTGATCAATCGATGCTGTTCCTCCGAAGCAGATCCAAAGCCTGTACAATAAGAAGAAGAAAAGATTTTGAAAATGCGAAGAAAGAAAATGCATCTAGGCAAAGTACGTTAGTTCTTCGGATAGAATGTTTAACGACCATCTGTGTACAAGTGATTTATTGCAAGATTAGCATATTCATGTTTTAACTTAAAACACAATGCGTTTGTATAGCTGATGGGGACCTTTCTGAAACGTTTAACCCCTTAACCATAGTATTAATCAACACTCAATCACACGTGGCCTCCTTATTTACATATCAATAATATGTCACTGTACGCTGTTCATTACGCAAACAGCTGGATGAGAAAATGTTCATACTTCATATTAAAACGGATAGCCCGGACCTTAGTGGGATCATGAGTTTGCAGGTGGTAAAGTATAGTAGGTTTTTCTTGTCAGTGCAAGCTGTCAGTGAACGATATATAAAGTCAAGGGCGTAGGAACCGGGGGCTGGGAGGCGCCAGCCCCCCCCCCATTGAAAAATATGGGGGCGGAAGTATCATCCGCCCCCCACCCCCCCGCTCCGCAAGTCAGAACACCCCTTATTCATTTCCAAATGAGAAAAAAATCTCATTTGGAGCACCAAATTGCATCTAAGGCCAGGTGAAAATGCAAAATTATTTACAAAATGGAGTGGGTGTTTGAAGTGTGCTATATTGCACCAAATTGCATCTGAGGCCACCTGGAAATGCAAAAAAATCAACCCCCTTAGACCCCTCCCCCAGGCCGGCCATCAGTCTTCAGCCCCCCCACTCAAAAGTACCTTCCTACGCCACTGCGAGTCACTATAGTAATGGTTTCTTTCTTAGTCATCCACTGTAGTGATTCACCCCCCCCCCCACCCCTAATACCCTTTCACTGGGAATTTGAACTGTGACGATTAATACTTTGTAAGGAAAATTCACTCAAGGTGGGAGACTGGTCACGAAAACCAAACCACTTGAACCTCTTATAACCAAAGTTCCCTTTGACAGGAACTGTGATAATGTAATTATGACATTGTTAGGTCAAGTGAAGTCGACGGAGAATAGATAACTAAAAAGTAACCCAAAGACCGAAAAACGATCTACGCATAGATACTGCGCATGCACTGTGCTTACGTCATAAGAATATTGAATTTCAAAGCTAGTATAGGCCACATTATGTATGTATTTGTATGTGTGTATTTTAGATCCTCCACAAAGCAGGAACTCGCGAAAAAACCTCATTGGCTTATCAAAGCCGCAAGCTGACCGAAGTCAGTCTCTTACATTCATATTTAACGTCCATGATTATGAATTGTCAATTTTCAACAACTCTGTAACTGGACGACATACATTAATCTTGGAGTGACTCCAACCGGGGACCTTATGATTGGAAGGCACCGGGCGTTAACCACCGTGAGCTAACACTCCTGATAATTAAAGCTATGAACTTTCTTACTAAAAGATTTCATTTTAATTGATCGTCAGTACTATAATACAATGGGTAGTATATACGATGAAAGGTAAGCCTGTATAGTGAAGGTCACAATACCAACATGTTTACCGTAGGAATGGAGACGAAATCGCATAGTATAGCCTAGCTAATGCAATGTGTTATGCATATATATTAAGATATGAGAGTTCCTTGATTTAGATCGACTTGAAATTTGGCGACTCGAAGCTTATACATTGTGAAAGGTCAAAAGGACTGCTACTAACCATTTATGGGTTTATTGAAACGACTGCAGTCTTCTGGCAGAAGTCACGTGATTCCTCGAAGCAATATTGTTTAACTTTTTGTGAAATGTTCGTGATGAGAATACTGATGTGCTGCCAAGAGGACTCAACTGAACAATTTGAGGGAAAGGGAAGTGTGTAATATGAAGAGGAAATTCAAATATAAGATGGAACCTGAGAGGCAGATTTAGGGATGAAGATAACTCTAAGGAACATTCTCTTGTCGTCCTTCTGTACAACCTTCGCATAATAAACGTTTTTCTGTAAAAACTGCAAACCGGAGACGATCAAATTCACAAATATGTAATCCATGCATTTAACATCGAATTAGTACATGTGCTAAGGGATGTTTCAAATTCACATGACACACATTTTGTTATTTGTGAGACCCTCAAACGAACCCAAAAAAACCTCATAATTACAAAACCTTTAGCCTTAATTAAAAGTGTAAGTCTAGATTCTGCTAGTACAACATTATACAGTACCGTTTTTTTCATTACACAGTTGCACGAGAAAACAGAGGTTTGTTTTTCCGAAATGTCGTGGAACTTGCCAGTAGAATCTGTCCAAAAACTAATATTTACATATGTTTGAATATATGTATAATTGTGGGGGTTCCATTTTGGGTCAATGTTACATACTTTGTACGTTAGTGTGTCTGACAATGCACTGGTTGTTTCCAGTGGCCTCCTGAAAGTATAGGTTCTTTATAAAGGTAAGTATGTGTAGAGAATATTTGATAGAGATATGTTTATTAGCGATATGGTAATCCAATGTGGTAAAAAAATAACAGCCTCTTGTACCAGATGTTTGTAATCTCAGGGGCACATTAACCGTTGTTTGTCTACAGAGATATTACTACTGCTATGTGGTCACAATATCCGTTAAGTTAATGTGAATCTAGGTTCAGTAACTAAGCCTCTTGTGCTACCGGTACGCGTGATTTTTTTTCCCAGGATGGTTGTGGGTAATTAACATAAAGTAGGCGTGTTCAATGCATTCCTGTACAATGCGACTGCTTAGTGTATACAAACCAGACAGGGTTTGGAGCAGGCATGGTTTGATCGCATTTAAGTATAGTATCACGTAGATGATGTGGTCTGCCGTACGTGTGCCTTGTACAGGTAGGGATATCCATGGCACAAGCTTGAGAGGACCAAACTCTCTGGCCTTGGCCCTGCGTGGGTGTTGTATTGATTCTGTGCACAAGTCCGTAATACAGGTCAAGGGGACCAGGGAACAATCATCATCGCCCTAGTGTTAAAGTCCGGCGTGTACGTGAGAGGGACGAGGTCCCACTTTGTGACCCTAAAATACTCGGAAACAAATACAGGGAACAATCATCCATTTACCTGTAGCCTTGGGAATGCATCCAGGTTTTCATATGGAAAGGTCCATGTTATTTTGCTCTCCGTCATGGCGAACTAGGACTAGGAACTAACAAAAACCGATGCCCATGTCCAGTCGACGTATGTGTGATTCGCACTAGCCTTATAATAAGTCATATAGGCTAGGCTAGTACAGTGCATGCACGCGATATCCAAGTTGTTGTGTGATGTACGAAGCATGGTACGGTATTTGTAACAATAGCAGTATAGTACAGTGCATAGGTCATACCAAACTTTCCTGAAGTAGGCCTACTGCACATGTGCACTGATTGAGACACGCCTCCTTTATGTTAATTACCCACAACCATCCTGGGAAAAAAATCACGCTACCGGTACAGTGTTCCTTATTTAGAGTCACAGAGGCCGTTCATATGCACCTGGGTTCACTGACTAACCCTCTTGTGCTATACCGGTGGAGTGTTCCTTATTTAGTGTCACAAAGGCCATTAATGTGTATTCGATGTGTGTACTATCAGAGAGAAAATAACCGTCTTCTAGTACTAATATATGACCTGCATCTGAAAGAGTTTCTTGGTATGAATGTTCCATGTCGTGAGATCAATCAAATTTGGCAAAACCACTCTTTCCGGTAATCTCTAAAGTTCTAACAAGATATACGTCCCGCTACTACTCTCTCATTTGCAATTATTATCTAGATTGTAATAATCCCGGGTTGATGATGTCGACAAGAACAAACAATTGCTAGAAAAGCCTAAACGTATTAATAAGAACTTTAACTTGCCGCGGTTCTATTTAAAAAATAAATTCGTTGCTCTTGAAACCTGGCATCCTTTGTTTTTTCTCTTAAATTCTTGTCGAGAAATAAAATCATTAATTTAAGCAACAAATCAATAGCTGTCAACATAGCACGCTTCATTACTATTAGTGACAATTAAAGCCCTCGGCGAAACAAGAGGAAATCTATTCAAATTCATAAGAGCTATTCGAAGCAGGGAAACTACAGAGGCCCTGCAGAGACTCTTCAAATGTTGAATGTCGATGTAAAGTACGATTGACATGACCACTTATAGCTCTCAATGAGGACACAACATGTAGGCCTGGTGTTTAAGTCTGTCTATTCACGGTAGGCCTATACGTTATCTTACCCATCAGTCTCCGCCAAATCTTTACCGTCCTTTGAAAATATTCGATCGCTATATGGTATAGGTAGACGTAGATATATGATAAGAGATTAATCAATTCTCTTTTATCACTGACTCGTGGAAAATTTCCACTTAAGCGCGCAAATATTACCTGACAGGACAAGTGCATTAGGATGTTTTGTGTGCATGTTACGCTACCGTTAAATGAATTAACCTAATGCACAGCTAGGCAGACTCGCTAGAAGCAAAAAGCCCCCGTCTTCGTTGAAATGAAAGACTTAAGTGGGACATAAAATGATTCGAATACTCGTCCACCGGCTCTTATATGATTTCATCGCTCAAGAGGAAGACAAAATGAACAGTTTATGCATATGTAATAATAATTTGAGACAAGGTTTCGAGGAAGGTTTTTGCATATGAACATTTATTGCAGAGCATTCATCCATAGTCTAACCTTACTGTATGTGGATCGATTAATTGATTATCAGAGAGTTATATATCGGCACTTGAAGACCAGTCTTTGACATTATAAATAATAAATCCTCCAAGGCTTATAAAGGATATGTGATATTCGTCACAAGCTGCTAAAATGACCGCAATTTTGTCACTTGGGGAATTAATTTATGAAAAGGCTGAACGTGTATATAGAACTTTTACACATAACCATTGCTGGAGGCAGGTTTTAAAATATAGTTTATATACACAGACACCTTTCATTAAATTACTTCCCTCTAACATAAATGTTGGTTCTTAAGATTAGTGCTAGATGACCTCGGGTAATAAATTCGATTTATTAAATATTAATAATAACAATGCATATAACATTCCAGCGAAATAGAAGATATATATTGCCTATAGCGGATAATTTATACTTGATCAACGACTAAGAATTGATTGAAGGCACACGGGTGAGTTTTCACAGTATTTACGTTTGCTCTTCGTCTATTCCTGTTAACGTATTTGTAGTCAGAAATAAATAGAACCAAGGCCATTGATATTATATGAACGAAACACTTTCAAAATGGTAAATGACTTCATCTTAAACTGATGGCTTTGCTTTGATCTTCTCTAGTCTGTCGTATCTGTATTTGTTTTGTTAAGAAAACAAACAGTATATGCTATCGTTAATAAAATGTACAAGGAACTCGATTGGCTAGTTTATAATTTTATGCAAAAAGGAAAAACTCAACTAACATAATCAGCCATAAAATACCGTGTATTTATTCTTTCCTTTAGTTAGTTCCGTTTTGTTTTGTTTGCATCTTGAACATTATGGTTGTAACGGGTTTCTCTCAAGGTGGGATAGAATACTATATAATACTAATATATATATAGAGAGAGAGATATATAGAGATATAGATATATATACTTTCGAATTTAATCCTTGCACAGTATCAGTCCCGGTTTCAAATGGTTGCATGTCCAACTCTTGTACGACGAACCGTCTATAAGGACCAAGGTATGCATATATGTTGCAGAGGCTATTTAGATTGCAGTATAGGAAGGATAAAGGCCTAAACTTTAATAGACGGAATAGCTGCCAGCTGTAAAAACGACTGTCGTCACTTTAGCCGAGATCTATCGCAGAAATGCTACCAGTACATGTTATGTATCATAATATGGGCTTTGCTAAGCAACTAACAGCTGTGATGAAATCCATAGCAATGGACTTCATTTTACTAAAACTAAAACGTTTGGGCTCTCATCATGCTTACAGAAGTGAAGGCTGCTTTCATCATATAGTCGGGAACAGATGCTTGTTTTACAAAAGTCCACCCGCGGAGGGCCTAATACATATCATCATGCACATCGTTGTAAAACATAGTTTGCTGAAATGGAGGATTCATAAAGAGGGAGACAAGAGGCGAGGGAGGGGTACGAAGGGTGAGGCGAGTGATTTCAGCAGTCATATACAGCCAGATGATTTCGTTCTAGCACGGTTATTGTACTCTATGCTCAATGGTTCTTTGTTACACTGTTAACAATAAACTGTGTGACAAGATATTTTTTCTCTCAAATATTAACATTAGCTATGACATTGAGAACTTTCGACCTTTAATTTCGATTGACTTCAAAGTTGTGAATGTGCAAGTATATGTCATTGAATGAAACCATTTTCGATACAATCTATTCTGTAGAATTCTTAGAAGCTGCCTTGTAGAGCTCTGATGCTGCAAAATCACCTGTGACATTATTTATTGTACCATGTCAGCGTATTATACTAATTAAGTATAGTGAATTGAAAATTTATTTGAATAAAAAAAACGTAAAACAATCATACTTGTTTGTCAAGATGAATTAATTGTTTGCTAAAAAGAAGCAGCAAATACCAGTACTTTTCTTTAGAAACAAAACGACCGATAGTCTATGCTAAGCCTATGCTGTAAGTGTCAGTCTATACTTAAATGTATGGATATCGGAGACATTATAAGGTATTTAGTCCCATATGTAAAGTTATAACATGTTGAATATAACATATATTTATATATATGGATATGAATATATATATATGAATATAGATATATATATATATATATATATAT
>JAIPMN010022961.1:0-12469 GCA_020650975.1 Apostichopus californicus
ATACATATTGTTACTGTTTTCTTTTCTTTCCTTTAATTTTAGGTTGGCAGATTTTATTTTTGAATCTCCTATATTGTTGTTTATTATTGAAATAATTATACTTGCAGGATAAACTGATATTTCAAATAAAGATAAAGATATTCAGCTAAAGAAGATAATGGGTAAATCTTTAATTTGTTTTGTATGTTTTACAAGTTTTGGATTTGATATGCTAGACGAGCTACGACGTCAGCAAGTTTGGCAAAAATTGCAGCTTCAGAGAGAGTCATTTTTTGCAATTATCGATACTTGTTTCGTCCACTCTTAAGTCCTATGCCTAACGATCGTAAACAAAACAGAGATTTGATTGGCGCATGATCTGTTGGACGGGTCTGGCAAATTTTGAGTGAAGTTTGAAGAATCTACGGACTGGTTCAAAAATCTGGCCAATTTTATTCAGCTCATAATGTTTAACGACAGATAACTCAATAAAAATAATAATTATAAATATGACACAATTGCATAGAACAGTGTTATTTTCACTGAGCTTTTAGGGCATTAAGCTGGAAAGGTAGAAGTTAAAATTTGGCAAACACACATTGAGACTATAATACCACAATATTCTTGGTACAAACATAAATTATTAAAGGAATGATGTGCTCTCCCCCCCCCCCCCACCACCCTCCTGAATGTTCAAACAATGTAAAACCACAGTATATTACTTACGTCTGCTAACTTAACAGGAGAGATGAAACTTGGGATAAATTCAGACTTTTCATAAATGAAACAACACAACTGAACTGTTTGCATATTCCATCTCACAAATTCCCTCTCCTCCCCACATGATCTGGATTACCAGTGTAAGCAGAAAATGGATACGAAACCTATCGCTGTTATTGAAGAAAATACTAAATTTTTTACTACTTAAAAGAAGGATACAATTTGTTGACAATGGGTAACTTTGTTACATGTGTTCTCCATTGCTAGAAAATTGATTACAGGATAGAAAATCATTTACTATGAGCAATACGTTCTTCAATCTCCCAACTTTTCAAAGAATCATCCCGGCTAGCATCACTGCAGGGAAGTTTCCTTTCAAGTCAAAGACTCTCCGTTCCAAAAAAAACCCTCACATATAAAATAACAGCCCCCTGAACAACCATTTCAATGAACACAAATAGGTATCACACAAACCAAGCTAATGTGAACTTTTGCCTGTTTGTGTGTCGAAGCAATGATAATGCACCATTTAGTAGATACACCACCTTTGTGAATGGCGTACACCTGTGTCCACAAAAGATACACATCTTGATCTGTATCATCATCGTTCACCATGTAACGCAGAGGCGGGAAATGCCTGTCATCACCTCTGGTTGGTGGACAACATTTGAAAGATGTTATGAACCGGAAATAAAGCTACCAGTAGGTCCAAATATTGTGTCATTTAGCACTTTTTGTCAATTTTGGGTTATGGGATTGGATGCCTTGGTAAGGAGAGTTACTTGCTCATAAAATGAAACAGATTTAACTTGATAAAATGACACTCAATTTGTAAACTTAATTCACAAATATTTGTCGTTCACATGGTGTGTCAAATCGTGCATCAGGACTCCATCTGCAATATGACATTACCCTTCAGCAGACTCTGACACTGAGGGAGCGCTGCAGGTTTAGAAAAAAGCAATATTCTTTCCGACAGAGTTGTTTTATATCTTTGGGAAATTCTCTAAAATAGGATGTTCATACCAGACCAAAATATTAAAAGACAAATGTGAAAGAAAAATTGAAACAACAGGGAAGTAATAGTAATAGCAATATTATATTATATTTAAGAAAATCAGTTCTGAAAGAATCATAAATAATTTTAACTGCAAAATTATAGAAACATATTGCAAAAGTTCTTCAAACAAAGCCTGGAAACTTACACTGCATTTTCATTTCTCATTGGAAAAATATGTTTTTGGCAAGAAAACTACATAATAGAGAATTATGCCATTAACTCAGGGTTTCACCCTGTGTCCCCATAATAGGGTTCTTATATACGCAGCCCCCTAAACCCCTCACATGCTTTGACAGCATGCTTTCTGTTACATGCGTTCTCCATTGCCTAAAGTCCAATTAATGACTGAAAATCAGTTGATGTGCTATTAATATTCTTCATACTTTTAAATGAACTTTCCCCGCTGCACTCAATGGAAGTCCCAAATGTCAAGGGCCCTCTTTCCATCACGTTCGTCACAATGTGGATATCTTAAAAATAATTAACCCATAGCAGGGGCATGAAGGCCACCCGGAACTGCCATAAAAATAATGTTGAAAGCAAATTGAGATCTCACAATAGCAAAACTAAAGAAAAGGTTTACCTGTTTAGGTGTTTGTGAGAGCTGCTAAAAAATTTATGGCAAAAATAATGCTATGAATGTTTGAGATTTTTCTTCCATAAAGCAGCTTTATGAGTAGATTATGATGAATTTTCCTTTTTATAATGCTTCTAACAATTTGACTAATTACTTGGACTAGCCTGGTTTCATTTCAAAGAATGAATTCAAAGAGAATGTAAACTTTGAAGTTTTCAATTTGCTTTCTATTAACGTGACTATAAAACGCTATGTGAAGAAAGTGTTTAGATTAAAACAGATTGGTTACTGACTTGGTGCTGCCAAGTGACCATCATTTGGTGAAGAATCTAGGCCGTTGTCTCGTTTCCATTAATTGTAATCCTAATCAGCAAATTACTCAGAAAATTGTTAAAAATTACAGATCAAGTACACAAAAAAAATCGGCTCTCAAGGATTTGAATTCTTGAACCTTGCTAGTATTAATATGAAAACCACAACTCAAATACAATTTCAGCCTCTTTAAACGAAATTTCGATAAAACTTTTTTAATTCAAACAGGGGGGAATATAATGTGTTATACATTTTTGTTGGGTTGGGAAGGAAATTCTTGAATCTTTTTTCTTATCTAGAGATACACAACATAAAATAATGGATTCACATTTAATGCTGCAGGCTGGTCATTTCTAATGGAGTTTAACCAAGTTTATGATAACATTCAAGTTAACAATCGATTAGTTGTGGGGGGGGGGGGTGGGTTGCCACGATCTTATCAAAGAAGAATGCCTTTGAACACAAAATTATTTTACTGTAGTACACAAAGATTACCGGAAAGTTTAAATTCAGGCAGATAATTCAAACATTTGAACAAAACAAATTTCATATTCAATAACTTTATGAGACACAAAATGTCATTAATTAGATGGTAATTAAGTATGAGTAGTACTAAAATGGTTGTAAGCTTAATGGATCTCTTATAGTCACTTTGAGTGGCATTCTGTTCAGTTTGAAAATCATGAACGTTGGCAAGATTGTTCATGTCCGTCCAACTTAAATAAAAACAATATTAAAATGCAATATAAAGGTACAATTTTATTTTAAGGTCTCCCTTTTTGATGGAGGAATCGATGAGACTGTTTATTTGGGCAAAATAAAGAGTTAGAGGTAAGCTGAGGATTAAATAAGAATGCCCAAGGATATCAAACAATAACTAGCAACCGCAAATACTTAAGGCTATCATCCACATATTAAATATTCTTATATAACATTACGACATCTCATGGAGTATAAGTTAGAAATTTGGAATATTTTAATAAGTCCTTCCAACTATTGTTTCCAATGTGATTAAATGTGAACGAATTAAAAAAAAATTAAAAAAATAAACAACCAGAGGCTAGTACTGATAAACATGACACTAATAAAGGATGTACAAAAAAGTAAACCAAAGTGTAACCTTTACATTTAAACATTTCAAATTCACAGCATTACAACTATAATCCATCAGTGAACTCTTTTTATTGAAATTCATATCATCACACTATGCAACCCCCCCCCCCAGGAAAAAAAACCACCACACACTCCATTATTAAAGAAGACCGAATAAAATGGGGGTCTAAAGCACCTCAGAAGCACACAGTAGTTGCATGTTGTCAATTCTTTATGTCAGTCTTCACAATCTGTTAGAATTGCACAAAATATCTACACAAAATGATCACATCATTGGAATTTCAAAAAGACACATGCAGTATGTGGGATGTCAGCACTTCAGAACAACATGGTCATATATGCAATGTTGTCAACAACTTTGTCAACTGTTGCTCCTGCTGTAAACTTCTCAACATTAATTAACACCACATCAAAACAAAGAAGCAGGCAGTAGTGAGATGTAAGTAATTGCATGCTGTCATTACTAGAAAAGCTACATACATGTGTCAGTATACCGATTTTCAGACTACACGTACAATTCAGACCAGAAAGCCCAAGAAAACGCAAGACCAAACTTCTTCGAAAAAAGCTGGCGGAATTCTGTTCACTGACATGGGGGTTTTTGGTGCGAATGGTTCGTGGCGATCCCTTCGGGGTCGGTTAACTGATTTTACAGGCGTGATCCCCTTGGACGATTGGAGAATTCAGTAGATGTTTGACAGCTACTTTTGTCAGGTAATTCGATGTACCTTTGATCCCATGCGGTGGGGAATCGTAAAATGGCGTCATGTCGTCCTGCTTCTCCAGTCCTTCCTCCGAGAGAAATAAGTTAAATGCTTCGTGAACCAGCTGAGTATTTAAAGACAGAATAAAAGACTTGAACTAAAGAAAAAATTAACTTTAAGTTACTGATACATGCAGCCCCAGGTAGATTTGAAAATGTCTGGATTTTTAGGTCCTTCCAAAACAAGTTGTAACACTTTTCCTCAAATTTGGCCTTCCAAGCAATTCCAATTTGAGCAGAGAAAGAGTCTATCAAAATCAATAGGAAACATAACTTGAAACAATTTCGTAATATCAGAGTACCAAAACAAAGAGACAAAAATTGTGGAAATTATTTCATTCTTTCCACATTTTCCCAAATTGAGGAATATTACATATAATAAGCAAAGTGATCAACTGAACCTACATCCTTGCCTAACAGTGACAGAAGACTAAAGTAAGGTAAAGTTGCTTACAGAATCCATGTTGACTGTATGCTGGAATTGCATTTCTGGATTCCTGCCGAGAATAGTAGCTACCACGAACAGCAACTGTGAGAATAAACGACAGAAAACATGAAAACTAAAAAAGTAACTGATTAATTTTTAGTTTAGTAACTATTTATAAGCAGAATGAATTCAATGTGGGTATCTGAAATAGAATACACCATTAATGGATCTACCCTCTGTGACCTCACAGACCCTCAGGTGATAGGCTTCAGTAACAGTAGTGTATTAAATGTTCACAACAATGCAATAATACTGAAGCCTACACAATCTCGTCTGTCCACTGAAGGAATATTTCAAAAGTGATCATATTTTTTTCCTGGCAAATAACATGTTTCATTCTTTTGGATCCTTTCGGTTTTTCCGCAGCTGCTTTTCCACTGATCAAACTATTACCCAATAAGATTAATACAGCTAACAAATGCTACAAACATTTCGAGAAGTTTATTATAAATACAACTGGATTCTGGATGTGCCGTTATTGGTCCAATACACAATTCACAACAATGTGAAACAATGTTACCCAGAACCTTTTAATGAAAACTTCTGCTTTGAAGGAAACTGCTTGCACAGAGCAATAATCTACATTCTGAACTTTGAGGTTTAATCAGTGTCAACTGGGTCATTTTAGTAAAAAAAAGTATGCTTTCTTGGTACTGCGAGGAAAATCCTCTTAAAAGGTATAACTTACAGAATTTTATTCTTTGACATTCTGTTTCGGATCTGGAAGAGGATGACTTTGAAGAACAGCATTTAGACGGACAAGGAGGTTGTATGAGGCAATAAAGTACAAACAAGAGTGCCAAATTCAATCAGTTTTACACAAAAAAAGGAAAAATAGACAAGGCATTTTTTTAAAATCATAACGATAATTCTATGAATATTACCTCTACAATGACTTGTCTATACTCTGAGTGGGCAATTCGACAAAACATTTCTTCGATCTTTAGAGCAAAGTTGAGATCGGTTTTCGTCATGTCTGACAATGTGGGCTGTTGTGGGAGGTACTGGTTCGCTATGATGAACCCTCCAGGGGTGCGTCCGAGGATCATCCATACTGAGTGAAAATGACACCATGCAAGAAGGTTAAAAGTGAGTGATGTATCGGAAATGGAAGTGATATGTCTTACAGAGCTAGTATCACCAATAGCCAATTAGTTTAAGACAACTTCCTCCTATTAGTTAGACTTGACATAGCAAGGTATATTTAACATCATAGTTTGTACTCCATGACCTAGATTAAGGTAACTTTCACGTTATTTCAATGGTCTGTAAGTTACCTACAGTGCTTGTCGCATTTTATAGTTTTGATATTCTGTACTGTTACATATGGGGTAGGTACATTTAACTCACTAACCTTAATGGAGGTAGTAGGTACCATTCTCATGTTAGTTCAATGATCTGTAATTACCTACAGACAGCTAGCTATGCTCTTAGAATCCTCTGTGCAGGTCTGGTCAAAGCCCAATATTGCTTTGATCAATTCTAACTTCATCAAACATATTTCCAACAAGTCGGGAGAACACAATCTTGACTTTGGTTCAGTCAGACCAACACATCTCTATGTGGATTAATCCTCCCGGGTAAAACTGAACCCTTCCCCCCTAGCTCTTCCCTCCAAATCACTTAAAACACCCCAACATTTTAAGACCACGATGGTTGATTGCTGGAGCACGATAATGCACACTATTCTAATACATGTTATCAGGTTTGCATTGTAGCACAACCCTTCAAATCAACACCACTCTTTTGTACATCAAATTACGTTTTAAGTGAAACATCGAGAAATGTTTTATCTACATGAGCTGAAGCATAGAAAAAACAAACTTGAAGAGCGCTTTCATTGCAAACAAACCTAAATAGTGTCTGAGGGCTTTGCTTTAAGATTTTCAGAACCGTCGTTAGTATTTTATTTTCATAACTGTATCAACAATTGTATGATTGGGAGGTATCCTATAACTGTTGGTAGCAAACTTTGTAACGACAGAAGAAACACAAACCTTTGTCGTAAAAGCCAGCAGGACATTTATTTAGGGCACCCATAAACTGTCGCTTTTGCAGCCATGTTCTATCGTCAAGGTCCGCCATATTGACCTCAAGGACAAAGGTCAACAGTTGGGTCAACTGGCTAGGTGGTAAACTGTGGATCGGCTGTAAGGAAACAGGGATAGAGATAGGAACAACAGATTACGAAGAGATGAAGAAAAACCTGACTGTGACTCCAGAAAAAAACCTTAGTTTCTGTTTCCTTAATTCAAACTTTTAATAACTGCCGATGATGAATCAGACGACTTGACCTTTTTACAAGCATATCCCATAATACTCACCGTGACCACTTACTCACATATGCAGTGGTGTTTGGGTGTACATGCATATACAGACCGTGAAGGCAAAGCTGACCGGCTGATCCTTGGTCAAGCCATACTACTGAGACTTGCACCTTCTTTTTGTGTGTGAAAAAAAGCATGTTTTAAGGTCTGACAATACTTTAGTGATCGCAACAAACAATTCTATGTGAAAGAGTTGAATACATTATTTCATCATCGATTTGGGGGGGTACCTCCACCGATTGAATATATACGTAGATGTCGATATAAAGTATTGGGCTTACATCTTTCATACGCCATGAGTGTTTCAATTCCATCTTCATTGCTTGTATTAGCCAACTGTTGGTCAATAAAAGAAGTAGTAGGTAATGTTAACAGTAACAAAACGGGGCAAAACCTTCTTCTTCACCACAATAATAATGATGATAATAATATAATAATATTCCATTTATATAGCACTTTATACCAGTGATAGATTTCAAAGCGCTTTACAGATGTTATATTACCACTGATCAATGATAACCATGTCTGAGAGTCAATCCACCCAAGCAGCTGCAGTTATATACTGCACTCAATGACAAGTTTTATACCTCACAGGTACCCATCTAACCCCTGGGTGGAAAGAGGCAATTGAGATAAAGCATCTGGACACAACATAATGAACTAGGCAGGAATCGAACCAGCAATCCTTGGATCACAAGTCCGACACCTTAGCCAATTGGCCACCACGCTCTCACTCGTCAACACACCCGAAGGACGACTACAACATCAAACCTCATATTGTAGGCTATTATCAGCAGCACCAGTCTTTAAGTCTAATGTAATGTGTCATGAATATTCAATATGCAAATAATAGCACCTGTGTTCCTTCGTACAGGCTACAGACATTACAGCAATTACTCTAGGAGGTGAAATATGATACATTTTCCATCCCTCCCCTTGTTTTTTAATTAAAAGTTTACAATAAATGTCAAGCTTACCCCACTCGAATCTTGAGAATTCCATCAAAGAGTTTTGGTTTACTTCTTATGAGCTTACTGAGGGCGATGATGACCTCTTGGTGAATCACTGGCTCGTAAACGTCGTGCGGTTGACAGAGGTTGAAGATGATATCCAGCAGTTCACCAGGAGACACCGGTTTCATGAAGACTTCTTCTTCATGACCAAACACCCCCACAGATACCTTCAAAAAATATAAATGATATTTGCTTTTTAATTTTTCCTAATATTATCTGAATATGAGATTTGACAGGCGTTCAGATCTCTCCCCATCTTTTTGTATGTGGTTAGTTTATTTATACTAATATTATGAACATTTGCCTGGGGAACAATTTTTTTCAGAATAGGAATGGAATCATGAATTACTTGATAACCAACATAATTCCTTTTTTTGCCACTTTAATAATGCTGGCAGAATGTCTTAATTTTTGATAATCAACTTTCCTGGAGTATTCCCTTGAGTATTGATATTTGTGTGGCTTTTGTTGAAACAAACGTTGACCTTCAAATGCCACCAGCCACTGTAATTTAAGGTACTCACAAACTTCCCTCTGACCAGCATTGTGGTTATGGCTGGAGCGAGACTGTCCACGGCATTCCTCAGTATGCTAGCCACATACCTTTGCGTCGACCATTCTTTCTGAATGCGCGCTTTCACTGCAACCGCCTCCAGTCTCTCCTGCAGCGTGGCTAGGGGAGGAAGATATCGTAGCAGAGTTAAGTTTATTGCTGACTATTACACAACACTTGTAAAAATAGACAAAAAAAACCAAGACAAAGAAGAGGTTATCCCTATTTAAACGATAGTTAGTACTGCTGCAGTTAATTGTACGACATGACAAATGATCTGGTCAATGAACAAAACATTCAAGCAGTTATTCCTTGACTGACAAGTTTCAAATATTTGTCACTAAACCTATTTCACTTTTACTCGACACCTTTGACTTCAAGCACACTTAAGACACCCTTCACATTCCATCTCCTGATTCAATTCCATTTGAGTTCTAAAACTTTCATTGCATAGACAACTTTTCACATTGACCATTTGACAGAGAACAAATTGGGCCTCTAGTTGCGATGGAACCTCTCTCTATCACCGCGCACATAAATTTATGCATAATCCATAATGAGTTTGATTTCATTAAGTATTTAAAGAAATGATTACATTAATCAATTTTTTTTTTCCTGATTAAATTTTTCTCCATGCTAATCTAAGTTACAGTGATGATTCGTCGATCAATACAATCCTCACACGACTAAATTTCTTTCTTCTTAATTTGCATAATTTACCCAGCATGCACTCACCTCCATCCAGTTCAAAGTGGAGACCATCTCGTTCCGACAAAAGAGCCAACATCTCTGCTTGAGACAGAAGTCTCTTTATTGAATGGTACTGCTGATGAAGCTCATAGGTAGGTCTACTCTTGTAATGCTAAATGAACAAAGTTATCAAAGTTTTACGATAACAGTAAACTACATACACTAAATGGCACCGAAAAGTCTAACCATTGTTTATGAAAAACTTCTAAACTATCTTTCTATTCTTTTTTAATTGTTTTCTCTTCAGTACTTTGAACTATAAGCTGGTAATATAGACTTTCATGCCAAAACTAATACATAAAGAACATTAACTGTATTTTTTTTTTCCGAGGAAAAAATGCTAATACCATGGACATTGTTCTTACCCCTAAATTCTTGGGATTAAGAACACATGTGGTAATGACATAAAGATAACTGGATGTTTTCTTTCTTCAGTATTAAGGTATTCCTTTGTTTTAGGACATAAGAAGGTAATAATGTATTGGGCCTGATGACTAAATAAACTTGTCAACTGTTTGCATAGAAAGCAAGTGACCTTTTCTCATGTTCTGTATTGATTTATATTTTTAAGATATTTAAATTGTTTTTTACTCAATCACTTCTCAAGGTTTTGGATTTTTTAAATCAGAATCGTCAGAAAAATGCAGAGATGGTACTTTGGGAAAAAATTTAAAGCTTTTACCAAATCTTATTAGACCTAAAATTTCGGGCCAATACTGATGACCCTCTTCAGAACACTTAAACCATTGAGCGAGTAATTATCGAGAAAATGTTACGATTCCCAATCTCATCCTTTTTTATATCGTCAATGAGAACTTTTACAATATATAACCAGTTTGTTCTGATTGCCACTTCACTAAAACCCATCTGAGAAGATCCCTACAAAAGTGACTCGCAGTGACTCTAACCAAATTAATACACGGTATGATCTTTAAATCTAGGATATCCTCATGGATGACTGGCAGACTGCGAACATGGAAACTTACCTTGATATCAAAGTCCTCTTCGTCATCTTCTGCCGAGGAGAGACTGGAGCTCAGTCGCCTACGCACTGTCCTGGCAGGTGAGACCCCCCCGTCGTTATCCTGGAGTGGGGTGAACGTCAACGGGGTACTGGAAGGAATCAGACGATCGAGTTTAGTTCGGAGTAAGTCATTCAAGAGATAGAACAGAAAACCATTCAAGATTATAAGGACATAATAATATGTTTTTGTCATAAAGTCTGTTCACCAATGTGAAAAAATTAACAAGTCTTTCTCAAAATGTGAGAACATTGATCAAATTGAAACCACCTTCACAGACCTTCTCTACTACTGATAGTACATTAATTGGTGAAATATTCAAAATGATTCCTCCTTCTTCCTGAAGTGGTTTGTATGGTTTCATTTCACCCTGACACTTGTTTTACAATGTCCATGTTTGTCACGAAGGTACGAGCTACGTAAGAGAATATCTAAATTTAGCTCAGCAATAATCCTTGTACCTAGAGTAGACTTCATTTTAAATCCTATCCAATATGATTGGTCCCTTCTGATCAGCTTATATAATGTCTGTTCTTTTTGATGTGTGTTACATGTCTTAAGCATCTCTGGAACTCTGTATATATCTTCATCAATACGGATGGTATTTTTCTTCCTAAAATACCTACACTGCTCCCAAAATTCATGAACAGATAAACTCGGACACTCAAGTTTGATCTGCTTCAGCCGTGGACCTAACTCAATTAGGAGGGGGCAGGGAAAACGTGGGATAAAGAAATATGAATTCTCATTTTCATAATATACTTAAGGAAACAAAACCCCTCCTCACCCCAGTCCCCTCCCTTCCCTCCCCCCTCCCTTTGATTTGGAAGTTCTGATGATGAATTATGATCATGTAGGTAGCTGAAAACGTTTTTTTTTAACTAACCTTTCACTGGGTATCCTGAAATCCAAATGTTCTACATACGAAGCAGGTACCAAGGTATTCAATCTGCCAATTTTGACCCTGATGCCATTGAAGACTCCCCTCTTGAATGCAGCCAACATTTTGAGCATCTTGTCACAACTGGAGTCTCTAAACAATTTTTATAAAAAACAAAACAACAATTTTCAAAAGGGTTTACCAACAAACTTTTGAGCTGATTCCAATCGGGGGACCTCGGGTCATGCCAGGTGCTGCTGCTGTATCCAGTACCAAAGACTGATCTTGGAACTAGGATTTTGTTATTATTGGGATCCACTTTGCTGTGATTTACATTAAAAGTAGCATTTTGCGAGGTAAAATCGCTCGAACCTGGAAACACAAACATTTGCTACATGCAAGTTTACGAAACAGATGTCTCAAAGATAAAAGAATTCTGTTACCGTAATAAACTTGAAAACAACAATAGAGTTATTGGCGTCACCATAGGACAGTTTCGCTGGAGGTCAATCTAGGCCTAACCTCACCTTTGTATGTAAGAATCAAGGTATGTATATACAGTAGGTACCTTCCTTAATGGTAGTCGGCCACATTGGTCAGTCTGACAGGGAGTGGTATTCTTCTCTTTGAATATACTGCCCACCCATCATTCCCCTGCCCCCCCCCAGTTTTTGACCAAAAGATTAACCAGAAGAAGAGTATCAATAGATCATTGCAGGACTGACATGACAACCTAAAATGGAGAATTGTTGTAAATTCAATTAATATGTAAAAAAAGGACAAAAGTCACCTTTACTTTTTGTTTTTTTCATTAGTTGCAAA
The DNA here is from genome assembly GCA_020650975.1 of Apostichopus californicus. Lineage (NCBI taxonomy): Eukaryota > Metazoa > Echinodermata > Holothuroidea > Aspidochirotida > Stichopodidae > Apostichopus > Apostichopus californicus. Next base: position 12,379 of record JAIPMN010022961.1, read on the forward strand.
AAAAAGGTCAAAAATCAATATCTCATATGTACAGCTAAAACCTACATTCACCCCCCCCCCCCGCCCCCCTCTTTTACAAAAGACAGTTCTG